>CAEGAD010031966.1:0-39331 GCA_903067055.1 Poeciliopsis paucimaculata | reverse complement strand
TATATATATGCATGTATATGGCGCAACAAACAAGAGCTCTTCTAAAGACAGAAGAGCTGCCTACATGTGCACCGTGCACAAACGCAAATCACATTAATGGAGCACCAAATCAAAACATCCCATAGGTTCTGCTATGCTTTCTTTCAGCTGGTGAGATCTAGCAACTTCTAGCATAATGAATTTAGCAGGGATCCCTTTACCACACAGTCCATCAGGCCCGCCATCTAGGAGATTAAATTATGTCTGTAAGCATTAAAGCTTTGATGCTGTATTTGGGCAGCACGCGTGCATCCATTTGCAAAATTCCTTATAACAAAATTAAAAACATGGACACCTTATAGAAAATGCATTGGCACCACCAGCACTTAAAGCCAGCCTCTGCTGGCTGCTGACTAATGCATTTCTAATCATTTCTCTGATCAATGTTAGCCACTGTGCAATAAGATTAATCAGCCATATGCAAAGCTGGGATCACCTTGAACGGGGCAAGATAAAAGTTGGAAAAAAAAAAAAAAAAGAAAAGAAAGAAAAACAGGAGATAAAAGGAATGAAAGAAGGCGCCTCGCTCTTATGTATGATAAGCACACCATGCAGAAGAGAGAGACACACCTGCATTATTCAGCTTTTCCACGGTTTTATATGGTGTTTCTGCGGTATTACGCCGTTGTGCTTCCCCTCAGCTGTGCTTTGGCATCTGTGCACGGCCATCTCGCCGCTGAATAGCCGCCTGATTATTCCAAATCGGAGGGAATATTCAGACAAGGCTGATAATGCGTTCTTCCATATGATTCTCCGGAGCTGGGACAGCTGTTCACCGGCTTTCAGTGCCACGCTCGGAAAGGGAGAGATTTCTCCGCTCTATTAACGGGACCCCGTTAGAAAAATCAGGGGGGGGGGAGCAGTGCTAGCGCCAAGGCGCCGCTATAAGATTGCCACCCCGTGAACAGACCGCCTTGTGTGTCTAATGTTTTCATGCATTCATTTAAGAGAGGGGGGGGAAAAATGACAAGGTTTGCTGAGTTGCTACAGTAGTTCATGTATTTGAGATCTGGTGCCACTTTTCAAATGTCTTCTGGGCCCTCGCCTCAAATGACATCAGATCAAAATATTCATGTAAAAAAAAATTTGAAGTGTTAACATATTTTGAATTCACTGAGGCTGAGAAAGCATGCTGTTACAAAGAGTGCTGGTTCTTGCATGAATGCCACCCTGGAAGAGCTCCCCCGTTTTGCAACTAATTTAGAGAAATCAAACTTCTAAAAGTTTTATATCTGTGATTAAATTTGCGTTTGATTATTTTTTTTAAAATTATTTAATTTTTTGTTGTGCTATTTGGAGGGAAGTTGAAAAAGGAGGCGAGAAGGCCATTTGTCCCAGAAAGAATCTGACCCGTCACGTCTACATTACGTGACGCAAAAGCATTTTGAGCTGTTTTCACATTTCTTCACATCACAGCCACAAACTTCACTGGATTTAATGGAGAATTTGTGTGACAAGCCAACGTAAAATAGTGCATAACTTGTGATTGGAATCAGTGTGGCACAACTCAGGCTCAAACCACCCAAGCCCTTTACCTAAACCGACAGGCTGGGAAAGGAGAGGACTGAACGGAGAAGCAGCTAAGAGACCCAGTGTGACTCTGGAGGAGCTGCAGAGATCCACCGCTCAGGTGGAAGAGTCTATCAACGCTCCGACCCTGAAATACTGACAAAAAGGAAGCCATTGTTGTGAGATACTCATGAGATAGTGACTTCAAGTTTTAGCAAACATGTGGATGAAGGTGAGCTGGTCAGAGGAAATCAAAATATGACACCTGTACTGCATAGAAAAGGCCATATGTGGTAAGAAGATCTTCCAGCCAATGGAGAGGTTTGGTCAAAGCACATTTGTCCAGATTTAACTTCAGCTGGCTTAGATCAGAGTTCGCATGTGAAAAGTTGGTAGAGATACCCCAAACGTCTAGCAGCTGAAATGGGTGCTGATGCCACAGTTTTAAAAACATTTTGTAAAACACTGCAGCGTATTCTCCTGTAAGACCCTGTAGCCGATAAATAGCTACACTTTAACCAAAATATTTGTAGGAGAGATCAATGTTTAACTCGATGATCAATGGCCGCACAGGATCTTGGCAGTAACGTGAGCAAACTGAGGCACACAAAGCGCGCTCTATCCCAGCGTTTACATTTGCGGACAATAACTGTCAGTACGTTTGTCACTTTATGGCCATCGGAATTAAACAGATTACAAGCAGACCAATTCCACAAACCAGGGCGACAACATGATAAAAGTTTAACGACAAGAATTTGTCAGCCGCAGCCGACAGGAGGAATTACTGGAGATCAGCGTCTCTTTTGTTCGTCTCGCTCTCGCCCCTCGACCATCTGAGAGCGCCGAGCGGTGCTGCTGCTGTGTGGGGAGCCTTGTAAAGTTTCAACTGGGCAGATGAATTCTTCCAGACCACCTCTTCCCCAACACCCCCCCTACGGCCTCCCCTTCTCTCCCGAGAACAACGGGGAGCTTGTTCTGACCAAGGACGCACCTGTAAGGTGCGGGCCCTCGCCGGGGCTTACCTCAGTGGCCCCTGCTTCTGTACTCAAAAGCCAATTATTCCCTCCAGAGAAGATATTGCACTGTCAACTTCAAACAGAGGACATTCTTTAGGCAGATTAGACCCAAAATTATGTTTTATTATTTCGGGCCCCGACGAATGAATTGGACTATTTGGGGTCGTCATTGTGGTGAAATCCAAGACAGTTTTAAACAGCGGAGGTATGTTTGGAGTCAGGGGGTAATACTCTGCTGTCGTTATGAAAGGGCAGCGGAGAGGATCAGATTAGAGGCCGAACAGCGAGAGTCTTTCAAAGCGGCTCCGTATCATCTCCCGTCTTCTTGTCCCTGCCTGTAGAGAGGTTAAATTAAATGGCTGTAATAAATGTTTTGGTGCCGTTGATGCGGTATGGCCGGCTACCAAAAGAAAAGAAAAAAAAAACTCTGCGCGGAGAGAGACGGCACGGTGGAAAGATCAGAGACGGGAACAAATGGCGGGTGGGGAGAACTATGTCAGCACATTACCAGCATTAGAAACGGACTTGTTTTCACTTAAACCTCAATTATGATGCCGGCTCCAAAAACAATTATATTGATGAATGCTTTCTAAGTTACTGTAATTAAATTATTCCATTTAATTAACAGATTATATTGAATTTCTCCCCAGAGGACGGCATTAGCCTCATCTGCTGCTTTACAAACAGGAGTGCTCTAATGTTGTGTGCAATTGAAATGATTACTAATGCCTAATGAAACGGTGTCGGATCAGATAAATACTGAGAGCCAAGCTTGTAACTCAGCAAGAAAAACAAACAAACAAACAAACAAAAAAAAACTTGAGACAAAAAACTATAAAGTCACAGAAGAAATCAGTGAATGGGATTTTTTTTTTCTTTTCCTTCCCAAGGGCAGGCTTTGTAAAACTGACATCAAATGAATTATAATGCTGAGTGCCTACTTGATGTTTTACAGAGAACACAGAAAGCCAGATGAAATATGCATTAAGCAGGTTTCAAAACATAATTGTCCTTGGATCAACCTGTAAGTGCTGATGTGAATGTATATTGAAAACGAGCGCTTTAAAATGAATTTGTTTGACTCGCGGAGGCACATTAGTTTTGAAGGGAGCTTAAATAAAACGGCATCATGTGCACACTTAGTAGTTATAGAAGGTAATTATACTCAATATAAAACCGTGAAGCACATGTAACAGTTCTGGTTCACTGTGTGCAGGAGGAAGAGTTGGAACTGCAGAAAGCGAGTCAGCAGTAGCTGACTATTGCCCTCTGCTGGAGGAGAGAAGAAGCTGCAGGAAGAATGATAATACTGAACGATAGGAGTTCTTTGTTTTATTTTTTGTTACAAAAAAACTTACCCTAACCCTAACCCTTAACCCCAAACAAGACCTAATCCCAACCCTAACCCTAATATTCATCCATAGTATAAAAAAGAAGATAAAAACAGATAAAGTGTAAAGTGAGGATCAGAGTCATTACAGCATAAACAAACAAGACAAAAATATTTTTGAGCTTTCTTCTTATAATTAAGCTCAAATTAGTAGATTTAGAAACAAAATTAATTTCCTCAAACCAGGATCTTTGTTCCCGACAGTAAATGAGAATGATATTTGTCAGAAGAGAAACATGTAAAAGTAGTGATAATTTAAAAATAAAATAAAAATAATAATAAAAAAATTATTAATCAAAAAAAAAATAATTAAAGCACTTCTCAGTAATTAATAAAACAAAGTCTTTATCTGCAACATCAAACAGTTGCTGCTCAGGTTTCTTCATGTTTCTACTTGTACATTGGCAATTTATCCTTCGTGAAGGATAAAGTCTTTGAGTTTGGAAAGGATTTTCCTCCCATCATCTTAATCTTTATCTACCTCCACAGACTCTCTGTCATGTTCAAGTGGAGCTGCTCCAAAACTACAAAATGTTATTTAAAGTCAGAGGAAACAAATTACAAATTACTTTAAAGCAAAATCTGCTGGGAAATAATGACATTTGTTTAGCTTAGCATATTTTATGCAAGTTTCGTGTCCAGTTTGTGATTTTTAATAACATTTTTCATTTCATTAAAATAATGATGTATATTTTTTCATCTGTTTTCCATCCATTTTCTTTCACCCTTGTCCCTAATGGGGTCGGGAGTTGCCAGTGCCGATCTCCAGCTGCGTTCCGGGCGAGAGGCGGGGGTCATTCTGGACAGGTCGCCAGTCTGTTGCAGGGCAACACAGAAACGAACAGGACAAACAACCATGCACACACACCCTCACACCTAGGTAGAATTTGGAAAGACCAATTAACCTGACAGTCATGTTTTTGGACTGTGGGAGGAAGCTGGAGAACCCGGAGAGAACCCGGAGAGAACCCACACATGCACAGGGAGAACATGCAAACTCCGTGCAGAAAGACCCAGGGCCGGGGAATCAAACCTAGGACCTTCTTGCTGCAAGGCAACAGTGCTACCAACTGCACCACTGTGCAGCCCCCATCTATTTTCTTCACTCATATTATTCATTTCTTTGTACTTTGTTTATTTGTTAACTTTTTGTATTGGTCAGTATTTAGTTAGTCAGTCAGTCAGTAGTTCTCGTTTACCCTTTCTTATGTTTTAGTAGAAATGTTTCTTTCTCTCCTTCTTTCCTTCCTTCTTTCTTCCTTTCTTTCCTCAAGTCCCTCGTTCACTCAGTAAGCCACTTAAAGAATCAGGATTTCCATCCTCTCTGTAAATTATGTTTTATTTTTTTCATCAATACAGATGAAAACACACGCTCAATTGATTTTGTTGTTGTTGCTTTTGTTTTTCTAACTGTCCCCTCTTAGAAGAAGAACCAGCAGAAGCAGCGGCATCCTGTCCTGCTGGTCGTGTTTATTGTCCAATCCCCTTCTGGCCCGGCCATATTAGTCCATGAGAGAGGAGAGACGAGTTGTGATGCTGTAAGCACATACCGAGCATTCTCCCTCCTCTGCTGTGCAGTTGTTGGGCATATTGTGAGATTTTAATACGCGGGGCAGATATGGAGAAGGGCTCGAGTCACATTCGCCGTACAGGAAAGAGCGGTGGCCAAGAATGACAGTTGCTGCTCCTGGAGTTGAGACGATCGTGGACTTAAATTGCACTCTGAAAGGTCAACACATGACGGGGCGATCACTCAGCTTCTAACACGGACATCTAAACTCGAGGGGATGTTTTTTTTTTTCTTTTTTCTTTTTTTTTCTTGCAAATTGCTTTTTCACTCCATTATGAAAAAATATGAACATACAGTCTAAACGTTTTGTTTAAGGAGACTCAGCTTCACAATGCAGAGCATTGACACATCTGAATTTTTAAGCAAACATCACCGGAACGTGCAAGTTCGATGACGTATGTTCGCATCCAAACAGCAAAAATGCATCAGCATAGAAAGTAGGAAATCTAATAAATTGAATTAGAGTGAGCCATTGAAGGGATTATCGGCACCCTACAGTTCGTTTAAGGCAACCCGAACAGTGCGTCCATTTCACATTATACAAAGAACCAAGGAACAAACAAAAAGATAAAAAAAACTGCTATTATTCAAAGGCTGTACACGTTGTGAAAGCAGCAGAGATGTGGAAACGCCTGCGTTAGCAGCCTGTGAGCTTCAGAGTCACAATAAAACTGTCCGATGCATTGCCAAGAAGAACCCGAAGGAGAGAAACTTGTGAATGTTGCCAATTGTGAGGAAAAAAGGAAGATAAAAGGAGATAGCAGCAGATAAGACATGTGAGAAGCTTCAGCCTGAACAGAGTGCTGCTTTTTATTGCAATCTAACACTTCAGATTGAACCAAGCAGGAGTCTGTGGGTGAAGGCCAAACACTCGGTAGAAATATTTATGTTGTTTTACGAAGCAGTCTTTTGGTGAGGAATTTCAGTGGATGCAATAAGCTGGCACGCAGATGCAACGGTCCATTTGAGAATAGAAACACTTTACCTATGCATGTGAAAGAAATGATAAAACAAAGCAGATTGTGAGATTTTAAAGAGTGAAACAACACAAAGCAATTAAACTGAAAATGCAGTAGGCAGTGATAAACTGAGCAGAAAGTTCCAGACTTGAATTTTAGGATTCTGAAAACTGTGGGGCTTAAAAACAACAACGCTTGCCCATTTTTCACTCCTGGGGGCAAATATCAATCAGGCCAGATTAAAGTCGACAGAACAGGGTCCAGTCGTGGGGTTGACAGTCGTGGGGGGGTTCATAAAGTGACACATTTCTGACTCTGAATCTTTTCAAGAGTGTGTTGAAAAGAATAACCCATCAGATGAATTTCAGTTAAAATTATTCTTTTGATTTTGTTTTTTTTTTTTTTACTTGAAATTGAATTAAATTAATTTATTATTATTTATCATTTATTATTTTAAAAAGAACAATTTTAAAAATATATATCTAATAGAAAATTAATGGACGAACAATTAAGTTTGAGAAACTCATTTGATGTTCAACATATAGATGCACCAATCAGAGATTTCTGATGACCAGTTTTTGTAAAGCTTTGACATGATGATCCCAATTTCAAGAACAGGGAAATATATTATTTTTGCCTGAGGCAGACAGGACAAGAACAATAACAGGAGATTCTGCACTTAGCAAGAACTCCATTACATCACTTTTTTAAAAAGCTCACCACTTTACCCTAACTCCTTCTAGCTTATAAATTATGCAGTACATATACTTATTACAGGAGCATCTAGTTCATATATTCAGGAATTAGAACAAGCTCGGAATCCAGAGAAACTCTTATTAGCTTATTTAGAAAAACTACTCCGTACCCACAACATTAATGTGCATATATCACAGATATATATATATATATATATATATATATATATATATATATCACAGACTACTTATTCTCAAACATGGGGTTACACATTTTTGTTTTTCTTCTTTTGCTCTTTACTTTGGTAATTCATGTAAAGAACTTTGAATTGCCTTGTTGCTGAGAATGTGCAATATAAATTTGACACTGCACAAGAAAAGAGTTTTTCCTGGAATATGCATCCAGAAAAAGCTGCAAATACCCATTAGCCAAACCGTTGTAGAGTAGGTTCCTCTTCCGCCTTTCTAGCTTCATCAAATCTAGCTGGGTCGCTTTGAGTGTGAACAAACGTAACTTCCACACCAAAGAGTGTTTTAGGTAGCAACTTGGTATCTCATGGTACATTTAGTGACTGGGACAAGATTTTGACTTCTCTGCCTGCTGACCTCTGGTCATCTCCATGTGACGTAATAAAATAATGCATATTGAACACTATGCATATTGACCAATCATTTGAGTGAAGCATGGCGACGTGTAGAGCATGAGCGTAATAGCCTGTGCTAATCATGTAGCAGACAAAAGGCTAATCTGTCTCAGGTGAACCAGTGTGAACTAAAGACACTAGCACCATCCACTGACAATAACATAAATACACACAAATAATGTTACCATCTTATCGCTTCGTCCTGTCGGAGATGAATGTCAGATACTTTTTCCTAAAATATCTGGTCAAATTATATTCTGTGATGTTTCTTAGCATAACCACAGCATCTGGGTTAAAGTAGTGGTGAAAACTTTGGTTTCAGAAGGAGACGAAGCTGAAATTACAGCAGGTGCCAGACTGTAAGGCTGCCATTTGCAAAGAACCTTTTAAATGACTACCAAAAAAATGTCACTTGTGTTGTTGGGTGATGTCAAAAGATCCAGGACCATAATTACAACACACAAAAAGGTGCACTTAGTTCTGATATTATTTTGTCCTCGTTCGTTTCAGTGTTTCGTAAATGTTGTTTTACTGCAGCCTTTGGCATTTTAACATTTTCTGCCTGTTTGTCAGTGCTTACAAATAAGTGTTGCTATTATTTGAGCAACACTTCAGGCGCTTCATAAAGGCTTGTTTGTAGCAGGAAGGAGTGAAAATAAGTAAAAACAGAAATTGGAACTGCTGTTTCACACGTGAAAATAAACTAGAGTTTGAAGTCATAAAAATACCAGATCTGATTACTTGGGAAAAAGAAAAAAAACTTGTTGATTTGAAAAGCAACATCATATAAAAAGCAATCGTGAATCGACTCATCCCCAAGCAGCTCCAGGATAAAACTGAGCACTAGTTTAATTCTGATTTTTATTTTCCCACTGCCTGTTTGTACAATTGACCTTAAATAACTCCAGCAATACTGTTATCTGAAACATGTTCATTCAAGCCCGCAGTGGGTGCAGTTACAGTGATTTAATAAGAGGACAAGAACTGCCCGGAGGCGCATGTGGTTAAGAGCAGCAGTATAAATGTCTCATGAAAAAGATCTTACACACACACACACACCAGGTTTTCACATGTACCCAATCAATGAAACCTGGCTCAGTCTCATTCTTCCATCACTGGGACACACCGTTCCAGATTGTTACACTAACATCTGCTGACACACTGTGCACTTTTTTTTTTGGGAAAAAAAAACCATTAAGGACCGCAAGTCAATTCTGTTTTGTTATGATGTTTCAAAGTTTCAAAACCCGTGTCAGTGGGATCCAAATAGGAACAGAGGCTCATTATTGAGAAACAGAAAACTCTATGAGGAGAATTTCTTCAAACCAGTCAGTAAAAGCTGAGTGCATCAGGTGCTGTTCAATGGGACTTATTTAAAGACAAACTTCCAACAACTGCAGACGCATATCAGATCGGATCATAACTCCCAAATGTGAGAATGAAACACAAAGTATTTGCATGAGAGCTTTGCTGCAGGCTCAGGAATGCTGGCATCAAGTATGCAGCCATGACAGACAGCTGCACCGCTGTGGCGTTTTTAACATGCCAGACCAGGGATCCGAGGCTTGCTGGATCATCAAAAAGAAAATCTGAAAATGAGCCAAAAAGAAAAAAAAGTGTAGGTGAACACGATTTAGCCTCTATAAGAGTGTTGCTCTACTGTTCTAATTGTAGGTAATGTGGACAAGAACACGAAGAAGCAAAGAGTGAAACTACCAGCTCCTACTGAAACAGATGCACTAAAAGTGTGAATCTAAACAAGTGTTAGTGAGTCGTGTGGAAGAGAGGAATCGCATTTTCTTTCTGATATTGGTGAAACAGCTCTGTGAGAGAAAGAGAAAAAAAGAAATTCTAAACTTTCTTTCTTATAACTTTCTTATAAATATTTCTGAATTATGCATATGTCTGTATGTATGTATAATTCTCAAGTGGATTTAGATCTGCACTTTGACTAGGCCATGAGTATGCTGTGACCTAAACGCCCGCATTGTACCTATGGCTGTATGGGTGTCTGTTGTCCTTCTCGATGGAGGACCTCTGCCTTTTTTTTGTGCCCCCAAACAGTTTGTTGTTTTCAGGATTGCTCTGCATTTAATTCCATCCATCCTCCAATCAACTTTGATTGTCTTCTCATTTATGCAGCAGAATAGCATTCCCACAACATGATGCTGCCACTGTCATGCTTCATGATGCGGAAGATGTTCATGTGAAGTGTCACTCCTTCACCACAATATGTGTTTTTTTTTGTTGTTTTTTTTATTGCAAAGAGACTATCTATCTATCTATCTATCTATCTATCTATCTATCTATCTATCTATCTATCTATCTATCTATCTATCTATCTATCTATTTATCTATCTAATTATTTTAATTCTTAATATTAATATTGGTGAGAAACACAAATACATTGTCAGAGAGTGAAAACAGCCTTTTTTCAAACTGAAAATAATTTTGTCTGTGTGGATATTTAAGGTCTAAACTTCCCCATTTAAACGAGGGGCCAAATTTAGCAAACCACATTTACTGTGGGAATTGAACCATAAGAATATATTTTTTTTTTTTTTTAACTGAGTAAAATAAATAACTTTTCTTGTGTGTGCCTTATTTCTTGATCTTGATTTATTTCTCGATCGCAAACTAACAACCCTGAGTCGGATAGATTCATCATAAACTAAAAAACAGAATAGAATAAAATAAAATCCCAACCCCAAGTTTATCCCTCCTCTTAATCACCAAACAGCAGCATTCATTACTCTCGGTGTGCTCAGCACCGCCTAGTTGTCCTGTTTATGTTGCTCGCTCGGCGCCGCCCTGCAGACGCGCTGATATTACGCCGTTGCGTAATTTGACAAGCCAGAGCAAAAACCAGAGGAGGATGAGCGTTTGACAGCTGGGTCGCCGGGGATTGCTTCCGAAGCAACGACAATTCAGATTAATCCGGGCATTTTCATTTATTTTTATTTTATCTTGTTTTATTTATTTATTTATTTTTTTTTACTATATCGAACGAGTATAAGGCTATCTACGCTTTTAATGGCCGCAGCTGTGACGAATTCGCTTTGGGTTGCTCCGGGGCAGGACGCGCAGTTTCTCCACAAAAACCAGCCAGCGGCGCCGCTGACATCATCCGACGGTCTGAGAGGTGAGGATCATGGAGAAGTGCTGTGCAACGCCATCCTGGGAATTTCACCGTTCCCAGATTATAATCTGGTAGGGTTGGTTTTATTATTTGTTTTGCACTTGCATTGCCTCTCAGCATCACTGTCTCGCTATTGTTATTATTACTATTTTTTTATATTGTCACTTAATTTTCTGTTGCCTGCAGATTTTGTATGAGGAACAGATTTGTTTTCATGTCAATAAAGGGTCTGATCCTAACATTGATGGCCGCTGTGAGAAGAATGGGTGAATAAAGACACATTTAAGATTGCTGATGCTGACATTCATTGTGGTGTGTTTGGGGATGAATGGGATGTGCACCCGTCCCTGAAACTTGTGCTGCACAGTCCCGTGGAGCAACTGGATGTTCTAATTTCAGCTGTGCACATGCAGCCCGAAGCCTTTGCACAGAGCTGCTTGTAAGTCGGAGCTGTAGGTTCGGCTGATTTTCTGTTGTGTTGGTGCACATGCATCCCCAAAGTGGAACTACAGTCCAGAGTGACATGTGGTGCAACCAGTGATGCAAAGTCCAAGACAGGAAAAAACCAAAACAGAACAGAACAGAACAAAACAAAACAAAACATTGGCCTCATCAACACAGGAGAAATTAAAAAACAAAAAGAACAAAAACTCTTAATACCAATTTTGAGACTTAAGTCGCTTTAGGAGCTTGATTCAATTTCTTCACTCTTGAAACTGAAACTGCCAATCCAAACATGAACCAGGCCAAAAGCTACGTTAAGTTACGTTAGTTTGATTCCACGTATTCGGCTAGGTTTAAGCCCAAAGAATGGGCTGAAGTGACCAATTTTTATCACTTATTGGATCGTTGAGAGTTTGTTGAAATGGGGTTCTGTGACGAGGTTAACGACAGTTGTTATCTTATTTGAGGTACAGAGCTCTCTTGCCATCTCAATTTAGCATAAATACTGTTCAGGTGGTCCATTAGGCCGAAGGTAAGAGGGGCAAAGACCAAACTTGACTTCTACCATCTCAAAAACCGCTTGGTGGTTTATGCAAATTCAATTTAACCAACTTATAAGCTGCAGTTACATTTGCATTCAATTGAGATTTACATAGGAAATGCAGGTAGGAAGCATTATGCCACTGACTTCTTCCTGTGTGAAATGTGTTTTACTGAACACTTAAAGCCTTTTCAATCAGAGAACCGACCAAAGTTACAAATGACCTGGAGGGCTAAATAAGTGACATCAATGTAGCTAGAGTAAAAGATTTGTAATTTTGGTTTAAATCTGCCTAAAACATTATTAGGATACAAACAAATAAAGTCATGAGTTTAATTTTGTCTAATACATTTGCTATTTAATACCGAAATAAACAAATAAAAAAAATTGAATAGCAAATTTTATACTTGATAAATAAAACACTAGAGGTGCACTGATCAGACTCAGTCTATTACCAGGTTCAACCTGCCAGTATATTTATTTTCTTCCTGATTCTAGTGTGTGTTAAAGAACTATCCAGCATTCCAAAACATTTGTTATTTTATTTTTATTTTAATCTGTCATTATCTTTTAGATTTTTGTTAAACTTACAAAGACAAAACGGTTCAAGTTTGTTTATCCATTCTGGTATCTGCTGACTTGGGCTTTGGCTCAATGTCAAATTTTGTCGCCGATTTTGCCTTGGCGACAAAATGTCCCCAAGGCATTTCGAGTTGATGTCATGTGGCAGACAGTTCCTTTTCATACCTGAAAAAGTCTGGTAGGAAACAACTGACACTGCAAACGTATAAAATGGGAAAGGAATGAAATGACCGGCACCTGCCACTGTCTAGCTTGATGGCTACAGAAAAGCTGGACACTATGTCCCCTCTGGACACAGTGTAACACATCCCAGATAAAATGACTAACTGAATCTTCTTCCCACAATAGCAACTTCTCCACCGAAGAGTGTTGTGGTTAGCGTGAGCTAATTATGGTTAAGTTGCAATATTGGAAAATGGTCAGAGCAGGTCAGGATGGATGGATAAAATATTACCTATCAATATTGATTTAATGACCAGTTCTTTGGTGAAAGTGTGAATGTCAACCATGGCCAGAAAGAGCCTGTGCTAACTACTTAATAGATCAAACCTGCTGTGAATCAAAGTCTTTAACACTTTGTGAACATTGTCATTTCACAAGGTTACTATTTTCTACTTGATCCTGTGGAAAGGTAAGTGAGACGAGGTCATACATTTCTAAATGGCTTCCTGATCCAGTCTTTCTTTGAAAAACTGGATCACAATTTTTGGTTAAGTGTTTGCTTAAAACTTTCATCTAAAGTTTTAGATGAAAACATTAGATGAAGTTGATGAAGTATCAACTCAAATGATAAGCCAATCATTTGACTTGTGAAGGTAATTGTGCAGTTTTTGTGTTATTTACGAAGTCATTTCCCTTTTGTTCTTTCTACCAGGGTAAAACTGAGATGGACACCTACCTACTCCATGATGTAGTAAATTCAAAAATGTTTGACAAGGATAGTGCTCCCATGCTGGAGTCACTTTTCCCCGAAGACTTCGGCTCTTCTTACAGCGTCAACATGAGCCTGCTCCTTCCCGATGCCGCCTATTTGCAACCCGGCCCCTGCCGGACTGTGAGGCAAATCAAAGTGGAGCCACCACAGTCCCTGATGCACTCGACCTGCCAGGGCAACGGCGCACCAACGGCCCTCCCAGAGTACTCAGGGATGTTTAAAGCAGCGGACACTCCTGATGGTAGCTTTTTCATCAAGCAGGAATTGCCAGAATTCCGAGAAATTTCCCAGTACCAGATGTTGAACACTGATTTAGAGCAGAACTCTTTCCCCATCACCCCACTAAGTCTTCCAATCGGGAATCCCCATGTGGGGCAACTACCAAACGCTTCTCAGACTGAATGTTTTCCATTCAACCAGCACTCCGGCCATCAGTTTAGATCAACCTATCTGCCGCCGTCTCCTCCAAATTCTCAGCCTCCGAGTCCAGACACGGGCAAGGAGGTTCTTCATAATATCTCCCCTCCTCCTTCCTACGAAGCCAGCGTTGCCTGTAAGACAACACTCCAGAGCCACACTGACCCCAGACAGACTTCCAGCGATCCTTCGATTCAAAGCCACGACCAGACTTACGTTCCTACGTTCACTCAACGTCCACTTGGTGGACCGGTTCAGGACTCCAGCCTGGCACCGTCTCAGACGACACCAAGCGTCGGACCTCTGTCTCCGGAGTTGGCGCAGTCGGCTCCAGCCAAATACAACCGGAGGAACAACCCCGATCTGGAAAGACGCAGGATTCACCACTGCGATGTTCCAGGTGCGACTCCAAGTCCCTGCGACTTGAGATAAAAGTTGGTAAATCATATGCCTAAAAGATGTTCTGTTTCTTTTTCTTAAGGTTGCAAGAAAGTATATACAAAGTCGTCTCATCTAAAGGCTCATCTACGAACCCACACAGGTAAACTTCTTGAAGTTGCACATCTTATTTTGAACATGAGGATGTTGCCAGGCAGAGAAGTTTTCTTGGCTTGCATATTCGTTCTGTCTGGCCCGCATCTAGCTGCTGTCAAATCACATAAACTCTTCAGCTCTCGTAAAGCGAGAGAAGGGGAGGAGGGATAGTTGGGTAGAAACATGCAGTGATTTATGGCCCGCAGATGAGCCATGCTATCCATTTTTTCCCCCTCCTTTTCCAAACTCTTTTATTAGATGTGAGCTCTCAACAAGACTCTTAGATGATGTCCTTGAGGGAGAACGGATGGGGTGTAGATCCACTAAAAACAACAAAAAAAAAAGGTTGTGGGTGTCTGCTTTAGCTTTACTTTGTGATTTCTGCCCGGCGCAGGTGAGAAGCCGTACCAGTGCTCCTGGGAGGGATGCGAGTGGCGCTTCGCCCGCTCCGATGAGCTGACGCGGCACTTCAGGAAACACACCGGGGTGAAGCCCTTCCAGTGCAGCGTGTGCAGCCGCTGTTTCTCCCGCTCTGACCACCTGGCCCTGCACACCAAGAGACACCAGAGCTAAGGGACCCCTCAGCTGTATCTGTCCAGTCTTTGTAGCTTTTCCTTAAAATGGACAAAATACTGGGGAAAAAAAAAAAAAAAAAAAAAGACTGCAATTTATTCCATTTACTCTCAAAGGACACAGTTTGATGTTCTGAGCTGCCGCTAAATGTTTTTTATTGTTATTATTATTATTATTATTGTAAAAACATTAAATCTGATTGTTGCCTTACTTTCTCGTCGACATGAGATATTTGCAGATGTATCAACTCGAATCTATTTTACCAAATTTGTCCTTTTTCAAGCCTTTTTTTGATAACACGCCACATGTGAACGTTTGACAATTTTTATATCTGAACCGTCGACTGCGGAGATCCTGTCAGCATTGTGCGAGTTTATTTATGAAATGCAAAAACTGAAAGGAAAAGGATGTTGTTTGAACGTGCAGGTCAAAGCGTGATTGTGTGTGCGAACTGCAGGAGCGCATCGGGAAAAGCTGCACCTTTAAGATGAAAATAGGAGATAGAAAGTACTCTGGCGTAGTGCACAGTTTGTGTCATGCGGTCAGGCCATTGCTTTTGAAACTGCCAGGCTTATGATACTTGTAATTGAAAGAGCACTGTTCACGTTGTTGTTCTCCGTTTTCTGCAATAAAAAGATTGTTTGATTTTTAGACGGCAATTGCTTCATTTAAAAAGCACAATGATTACAAGGGGGGAAATATTAGCCCCGTTACAGATTTGTTTTGCTTTTTGGTCATCAGACACGTTTTCACATGAGACGAAGACAAGCTAAGTCAATACAAAAGGGCATTTTTCAAATGATGTGCTGGTTTTCATCCATCTATCCGTTGTTTAAAGCTGTTTATTCAAACAGGGTTATGCTACCAGTCTCTATGGGTCATTGGGTAAGAGGCATAGTGCCTCCTATTCCAGTTCATCACAGCGCAGCACATAAACACACATACACACACACGCACACTGAACAACCAACCTACACATGCCCACACACACTTCTAAGGATAATTTAGAGGATGTAATTAACCCAGCATTTATATTTTTTGGTTGAGTGAAAGCTGGAGTACCCAGAGAGAACCTATGTATGCTAGAGCAGAAAATGCAAACTCCATGCAGAAAGAACTGAACGGTTTAGTGTTTTGTTGCTGCATTTTCTTGGTTTAATTTGACTAGCCTCAACCAACGCTGATTGCTGCTTAACCTGTAGAATCGAGAAATCAAGTCTGACAGCAAGAAGTTGGCAAAAAGAAAATAAATGAATTAATCTCAAAAGGCGTGACAGCGTTCTGCAAAGACATCTAAGAACAGATGAGAAACAAAGTCATTAGCATAATATCAATCTGGAACAAGGTTCCAAAGCTTTTTCTAAGATGTTATGAGTTCGGTTAACCTCAGTCAGAGCCATTATCTGCAAATGAGGAAAACGTGGAACAGTGGTGGATCTGTTTCAGGACTGAAATGCCCCCGAGTGCTCATCAGCGATTCATCCATTCATCCAGAGCAACAACTATAGCTCTGCACATGTCACTCACCTGAAAGTCAGTTCAAAATTAAACAATAACAAGAAATGTATAAGCAAAAAAAAAAAATAAAAAATAAAAATAAAAAATAGAGTCCTTTTTGTTTGTCTCTTTTTATTCTCATTGTTTTTTATTGTAGATCATTGTGTAATGCAATGAAAGAAGCAATTCTTGATGTTTGTTTTTACTTAAGACAGCAATGTCAAAAATTACAAAGTTTTTAAAAGCTCTTGACCCAGCAGCATAGTAGCTTTACATTCAAAGCCAGAACAACAAAGTAAACATTTAGGTTTTTTTTTCTCAGAAGCTAAATTAAGCAGTCGAGCATTATTTCTATGTAAGATATTTGCAGATGTTTAATAATTATTTTGCTCCTTAGCACATTTTAGGATTAGGAAAATCCAACCTTGCCACCTGCCACCTTCGCGATCAAAATTAAGCCAAAATGTAAATGCAGAGTGTGAAAACTACACTGTCACACTAGGATTCAGTATTCTGTGGAGCTTTTCTTAGCAGCAGCCAATTGAAGTATTTTATTGGACCTTATTTCGGGTTTACATTGTGGCAGGACACTTTATGTTTGTGGTTAATTAATGCTCCCAGGGCATTTTCTTTTAGATTTAGCAATACTCTTGTAACTTTGTCACACTCATAATTTGGAAATCCATCCTGATTTCAGCTTTAGTCGGCCAAGTCCAAACATGATTTGTCGTTTTCACTAAAAGATGAAGTCAGACAGGAATTAAATCAGGGGTCTCTTAAATCTTTGAGGAATCTGGGCTTTGATTGCGTCGTCATGACAAGGCACGATGGAAAATGTTTCTCTTTTCAGCTGTTTCCATTTCAGTCATGAATTGTCTGGCGTTACTGTCCTGTTACAGCATCTGGTTTTTTGGGGAGGCTCCAGCTGTCACACAGGTAGCATCACTGATCTTTTATACACTTGCTGCATTGAGGAATTAATATCAGGGTCAACGACTGTAAGTTGCCTTCGGCTGCAAAACAAGTCAAATCTTGATACGCTGTGATTGTTTATCAGCCGTTTTGCTTACCTGATCTGATAAAGAGTCCAGCGGTTACGTTTACGGTGCATGAGAACAGAGCGACACCTTGCTGGGGTTTTACCTAGAATTCCATTGAGTAAAAATGAAAACACACACCATCCTCTTGTCTGATCAAGTCTTTTTAGTTTGACCTGGAATTCCATAATTAGTCCTGCAGGTACACCATCATTAGAACCAGTTTTAGTGTAATTGTGACAAACAAAACAAGATGTTCTTGTCTTTATTTACAGTTCGCAGAATGTACGTTTGTGACATGAGTCACAGAGAAGGTGCCGACAAGGGGTGCCAAGAGAGTCCGCCGAAACCGCAGAAGGTGCCTGAGCTTGTTCCCGAGAGCAAAGGAGGTTACCTGCATGTAGGAACTACCTAATGTACTCTCTTTTTGTTTGTTTTTTTTTTGCCCTTTACATTCGAAGTGACAAATCTCAAAGGTGATATTATACGGATGAAGAAAAGAAAAAAATCGTAGTGGAGCGGGAACAGCTTGTAATCACATGGAATCTTTAGCAGCTGATTAAAACATTCATCCTGACCCAGTTATGACGGAACACTGTGCATGATGTTCAGCGTGTTTCCTCTAAACTGTAACCTGTTCTTAGAAACTGCATTGGCTTCATGCTGTGTCGGAGCATACCAGAGCTTAAAATACCACTCTCTGTTGGTTGCCGGATTATAGCAACAAAGCAATGTGGTTTTATTTCGAGAGATGGGACGTTTTACGAGGAAGTTTGAATGAAATCGGCGTAAGAATGTAACTTTCTGACGTGTTTTGGACAAATGCTAAAAACCTTAAAGAGTACCAGACCTCAGCTATGGTTTTAAATGGTTCTGTTCAGGCCTGCAGTGGCAGAGCCAAGTGAGATCATGGGTAATGGTGGACTGATTTTCTTCTGCCAATTTCAATACTGAAATTTAAAATGCAGTATTTTGCATGGTGACTGATATACAATATTTAATTTAGCTGTTTTATTGTGTTTTTGGGGGGGGGGGGGGGTTTAGCATTTTTAATTGTTCATTTTTTCCAACTGTGATTGGAACTTCTTTCAGATGAGACTTGAAGTGGTGAGCTGAATTGAGCTGACCAGTAGCTTCACGCGCAGACTCCGAATTAAGGTGCTTCTTTGTCGGTGGGCGTAATATTTACACGTAAATTTGACATTTATTTTTCTCCTGCTGCTACAGAACCATTAATAGGAGGAGATGAGTTGGACTGGGCCCACGTAGACCTGTTTAGCAGGTCTACCTGTGCAATTAACAAGTACATGCCCCCGTGCAAAGCCAAGTGTAAAAATATTCTGTGAACAGACGAGACAAACACACTGTACAGGGCAGAGCGTTTTCTTATATTTGACGTAAAGCGAACAAAGCATTACATGATGTTCTAGCTCTGGTTTCCTGTCTCAGGACAATGTACAGTAAGTTGATGGAACATGTAAACAAGCAAGCCCTTAAAAAAAAAGAAAAAAAAAAGTAGGTCCTGGCATGGCCTATTCCAAGTCTGGAATTAAAATTCAACTCAGATTGTTGAATGCTGTGAACTGTGGAGAGGGCAGCTATGTTTTCGCATAGGGTCAGATTTTTTCTTTAAATACTTTTCTTCTCCTAAATACCAAAGTGATCATTTCAAAACAGTTTTTCTTATTTTATTTCTGGTATAAAAAATCCCCCAAAAAAGATGTGAAACATCTAAGTGAACTAAATGAAATGGGAAAAAAATTATAATCTGTAGGGGGGAAAATGCTTTTTCACAACACTGTTAATGTAAACTTTGCTACTGTCTTTATGGATTTTCTGTGGATTTAAGCTGGCTCAGAGGTGGCCCTGCAGCCCCAGCGTCCCGCTAGCTGCGCTCCACACCATTGGTTTCCCCCAAATCCAGATTAGGTTTCCGAATGCCGGCGTGAGCACGCTTCTCAGATGTCACTCGAATGTGTCACCGAAACCACATTCCATCCATCCCAATCATAGATAGCAAAGGGGTTCCATCCCAGTAGTGTTACATACAAAATGCAACTTTATTAACCTTCATGCCTCCATTCATTTCAATATACATGTATATGTTTGAACTTATCTTAATTTCACAGCTCCATCCATTTGAAAAAAAAAAAAAAAAAGTACAAGAAAAAAAACAAAAGGCAAAAAACACTGACTTGTTACTCAAACAACTTTTGGAGAAAATAAAACTGTAACAGGAAAAAAAGAGAAAACAGAAGGACACCTGTTTTTAAAATGATTCTTTTTAAAAATACCAGGGTTAAAAATGTTTTTTTTCCCCATTAGCAGAATCTCCCTTTTGAAGCGTAATCACATTATTTTTTTATTTTTTTTTGTCCTCACGGTAAGAATGAAAAGATCTGAATATATTTACACAACACTCACTTTACATAAATACAGGAACAACAATTACTGTACGTAATATTAGCAAACTTGAAACATAGGCATTGGCTTCACTACTTAAGTTTTCAAAACCAGAAGAGAGAGAGAGAAAAAAAAAAAAAATTCCAAAATCAGATGTTACACAGAAATTAAAATATATATATATTTTTTTTATCTGATTGAACGTCTCAAATCATTAACAAAGGCATAAACTACCAAACTGTGGATTTGATTTCTCGTGGCCTAATTTGAAATCACCGTGCTGAAGCTGAAACATCCAGAGGCCTTCGTAACTCAGGTTTACCCCCCTTACAGAGGAGGACTTATTGCAGCCAAAGTAATGACGTGTGCTTCAAACCGGTGAGCGTGTTGTGGTGGGACGCTGAGTTTGACATCGTGATATAAGGCTCAGTGCGAAGAGATGGTTCAATGTTAGAGGTCCTACTTGCATAATGTTGTCTGTGCTTTATTATTATTGTTATTATTATTATTCCCAAATAACATCCATAATAAAAAGAAATCATTATTTCCCCTTTTGAAAAGTAGCAATTGAAGAACACATGTTGGAATCGAAACATTGCACAAGGCAGGTAATATTACAAGATTGTGATATGAGGCACTATTTATCATTATTGCATAACTTTGACCCTGGTTACCGTAACAAAATTATGCTTCAAAATGAGGAAAGAGATGTGGTGTGTAGAGAGAGGGAGTGGGGGAATACGATAACACCCTGTCTCCATGGAGACGTCACCTTCAAGTCTAATTGAATTGTTTAAACACTGGTATATTAAGGCATCCAACGTCGTTTGTAGATATACTGAATAAAGAGCACATGTTTTGTTGATATGTGATTGATTTGTCTATTTTTTTTTTTTTCCGTTCATTATTGTCGTTTAGGTACAGCTGAAACCAGATGTTTACATACACTGTATTAAAAAGAGACGCAAGCCTTTTTCCTCCTCACCCTCTGTGATTTGGACAGGCAAAACTTGACTTGTTTTAGGAGAGTCAGTATTACCAGAATTATATCCATTTCCTAAATTCCAGAATAATGTTTCATTATTATTATTATTAGTATTATTATTATTTAAATTCTGAGATTTTTATGCACTAAAATAATGCTGCTTCCATGTGTGCCATCATGGACAAATCAAATTAAATCAACCAAATCTTGTGACAAATAGTCTTGTATCAAACTAGGCTGAAAGGCCACTCAGATTGCTGTCAAATAAAGGCCACGCGTGCCAAAAATAATTCTTAACAACAACTGAAATGATTTAAGTGTTTGACCACAATGGTTACTGTCATATTTTCTGGAAAGGTTTATGGGACTGACAGCATCATGTTGCGGGTTTGTTTAGCTGCAGGAAGGATCGGTGTACTTCACAAAGCAGATGTGCGGAAATAACTGCAGATATCAGCCTCAAAGTTTAAAGCTCGGGTACAAACGTGTCCTTCAGATGGATGATCATCCTAAACGTCCCACCAGATTAGCTACGATGCGACTCAAAATCAGCAAAGTCAATGTTCTGGAGTGTTACAGTGACATAATCGTCCATGGGACGTTTGGGAAGAGCTGAAACGATGTGTGTGTGTGTGTGGGGGTGTGTGTGTGTTGACCCAATCAGAACAGTTCTGTCAGGAATGGGACACAATTCCAGCAGAATAAGCTTCTGGAGAGGTATCAAAAATTGAGTGAGTTTCTGATTTATTGTCATTATAAAAAATATATAATGATGATCTCATTATTCTGGCATTTAGTAAACAATAATAATAATAATAATAATAATGTTAACCTTAACTGACCTAAAACAGGAAACATTTGATCATATTTAATATCAGAAAGTGAGTAAAAATATGCGTAAATACCTGGTTTCTACTGTAAAATAGCAAAATACCAACACAGGCATTCAAGTACCTTAATACGGTCAGTGTATATAAATAATTTGTTGTTTCTAGCAAACACTGGTGCAGCCTTACAAAATAAAACAATAGTCATTTGATCGTGAACTTGTTGAACTCCGAACCAGAACAGTAATAATAATAATAATAATAGTAAAGAAAAAGCCATTATATAACATCACATAATGATCATTTACATGATGAACACCTTTAGCCCATTCTCGCTGTATATCAAATTAGATAAATTACGGTCTCAGAAAAAAGACTTTACGCATATAAATGTATCTCCTGCGTCTACGAATCAAAAGCCCTATTTCTCCGTTGTATGTACAGGTTGTAGAACTTTGTAATAGCTTTGTATCTTCACTATCACATATATTACAACATTTCAAAAGATCCAAGAAACAGTATTTTTTCTTTTTTTTTTTTACATAAGAGAAAGAGTTACAAGCCGTCACATGAAAGTGCCCCTCAATCACACATACACACACACAAAAAATGTCCTAATACATTATACGGATGATAAAATATGACGAATATTTGTTTATAAATTGACATCTGAAATAAAATTATCTGAAAATCATCTCAATAAACAAAGAAGGTGCTAATATGTTTTTTTTGTTTTGCCAAAACGATAATACAACTGGGCGTAATGACATGTGCACAAACGATATACATAAATAATGGTAACATACGAGAGGGCCTCACGAACTCTGCACGTGTGAAAAACTGTTCCCTGGATTTGGCTTCTTTACTAAAAGTGAGAGCTTTAGATGTGTGCGCGCGCGTGTGTGTGTTAGTGTAAAAGCATATGGGTTTCAAGATACCTTAATCAAAAAAAAAAAAGGTTGCTGTGTCTTTTTACTGGCTTCTGCCCAATAACTGCATTTGGCAGCACTATATCGCATAACATTGGTTGGCTCGGTACCTAAAGCCTGAAGCTTTTAAACGGCATCAAGAGCGCTGGAAAGAGTTGCAAAAGAGAGAAAAAAAAAAGACATTTGCCTTCAGGACTATAAAAATATACTTTTAATTGAATTCCCTGATTGAGGTCAAGTGTGATGTTTTCTGAGACATTTCTGCCAGTAACTGCATCTAAAGTCTTAATCTTCTGTGTTATAATGTTACAATTTCATTATAATATCTGTATTATGTGCAGTGCTTTGCAAAAGTTTTCAGACTCCTTGAACTTGTTCACATTTCACCATGTTACAACCATCAACTTTAATGTGGTTTCATGGGGATTTTCATAGCAGTGCGTGGTTGTGGAGTGGGAACAAAAAGAGATGCACTTTTTTCTTTCAGTCCCCCTTTACTGTGATACCTCTAAATGAAAAAAAAAGTGAATTTATAAGCTTTTAAAAGAAGTCCACCTGGACTTCTTGCAGAACAGCAGCAGCAGGATGCATGCTGCTGTTCTGCAAAGGCGTCAGACGTTTAAAGTACTGACTGAGGGGCGCTGAAGATGTACGTGCGTCGCACTTTTCAGATTTTCACTCATTTGCATTGGAAATAGAAATGTATCAGTGTCCTCCCACACTACTGCTATAGGTCTACCACATGAAATCCCAGGATCATAACATTTATGTTTGTCATGGTAGTACGACGAATGTCAAATAGTTCAAGGATGAACAGTTTTGCAAAGCGGCGTATGTATGTAACTAGGTGTGCAACGCCTGCATTTTAATCACCAAACTTCTGGTGATAGCCCACAAAACCGCCCAAAGTGAGGTGAGAACATTTCAAGTGATGCTTATGAAAATTAAAAAAAACTAAACGAAAACAAACAATAAAAAAAAACCCAAACAAAAAAACAGAAGATGCTGCGGAGTGAATGACCAGCTGGGAGACCTCACATCGCGACTTGAAGCTGCTTCAGAAACAGAGCGAAGCCGACCTTGACCCTTTGTCTCTGCTTTTGGACATCAACAAACACTTTGATCAGAATGTATTGCTCTTCTGTGTGTGCAGGTTTGTCTCTGTAAAGTCTTCAGCTGGTGTCAGCGACAGCCTGAGGTCGAGGGCCGCCGTGCCGTACAAAGACCACCACACAAAACTCCTTGTTTTGGCTCAATTTCAGACGAGAAAAAAAATGAGTTGACTGATGAGTACAGGTAGATGTTGACAGAATGAAAGTCTCTAAGGTGCCTCTGTTGGGTTTTTATTTTTTTCTTTTATTTTTCCCCACATACTCTCCTCTGATTGTTTCAAGATTCACTGTACATGAGGGGCGGGGGGGAGGGAGGTTGTCGTATTTGTCAGAATCAAACATAAGCGATAAGCAGGTACTTTAAAAAAAAAAAAAGCAAGATTCAATAAAGAAAACATTTTCATACTGAAAGTTTGTATATATTTATATATTTATATATATATTCTTTAAGATTGCACTTTACTGATTGCTAATCACAGCTCAAAATCCACGTAAGATTTGTTTGAAGAGAATGCTTTAAAGAGGCTCAAAATAAAGAAAAGCACTGATGAAGAATGGGCTTTGTCTGCAGTCCGTGTGATAACGTGGGGCTTCTTTGCTGGTGTGATGATGATTTGGTGTGTCCAGTTCCTGCAGCCGATGGCTGAGTGAGCGGGTAAAAATGAATCCATTCTTTTGAAGTTGTTTGCACTTGTTGGCTTCGGGCAAAAAAGATGAAAGTCCAACCCTCATTCAACTTCTCGAAGAAAACGCCTTAGATGTGATGGGCCAAGTCCAAGTAAACCTTCCGTGATCAAACACTGCCCTCTGCTGGTCAACTCACGGGAAGGCAATACAAAAAAAACAAAACAAACAAAAAAAAAAACAATACTGTTTGTAAATCCAACTCCAGCCAAGTCTCTTCCTGTTAAAATCCACACCAGGTCAAACTTCCTGCTCTGATTTCAAAGGGGTCTTTCACATTATGAATGCTGGAAAAGCAGCTGTAATGTAAAGTGAGTAAAATCCAAATTTATAGAGTGCCACTTCATCCTAAAAAAAAAAAAAAAATCAAAGCTAAACATCAACAAACAGTGCTGTTAAAAGCAGTTCCCCATCATCATCCGATGACGGAGAAAGATTCCACCATCGCTTCCTTCCCATCCAGAGAGGATCCGGAAGTCACCCTGTTTTCTGCTCCGACCGTCCATCCAGCTTCTCCATCTCCACTTTGCATGTGTGCGCGTGTGTATGCCTGAATAAGTTTGGGCATCCAGGCCAGCTGAAAAACATTCAGAGGGAGATCCCGCTCCCGTGGCTGCCTGAGTGCGTCTGCGTGCGTGTGTGCGTGTGTGTGGCTGCGTCTGCTCTGCTGACATCTTCTCTTAGTTGCTCCCGTTGTGCTTCACACCAGCATGTGTCTCCGCCGGTGCAGGGCTAAGTGGTCGGATCTGGAGAAGCTGCGGTCACAGTCTGCGCATTTGAAGGGCTTCACGCCCGTGTGTTTCCTGTAATGCCTCGTCAGCTCGTCGGAGCGGGCAAACTTCCAGGTGCAGCCGTCCCAGGTGCATTTGTATGGCTTTTCCCCTGCAGAAGGACAACAGCAGACGCACGGGTCACATCTTCCAGACCATCACAGATGATACAACTGACCCACTGATCTGCTAAATAGTTTATCAGTTTCCATTTTTCCCTGCGCGGACTTTCATGGGACGGATACGTCAAGGTCATTTTTAAAGTAAATGTTTCCATGGGAGTTTGCATCTAGCAAAGATGTTAGAAAAATGTGTCAAACTATTCTTGATCACGTAAAAACAAATTAAAAATACACTCTTGTTACCAAAGAGAAAAACAACTGGTATGTGAGATTTCTGAAAATGCGTTTTCTTTATATTATTTTTTAAAGCTTCGAGCTACTTGAATAATTTACGAGGATAGCTTCCTCTGACCCACTTTCTGTAGAAGTTGTTACAACTGGATTATAAATAACTTCCCAACAGTTTAAATAAAAACTGTTTAAAAAAAAAAACAATGAAAAAAACAGAGTATAAATCTTTGGTTGAATATACGTGGAGTGTCTCATTCCACCATAATCTGGAGCCTCATAGTTAAGATGTGTACAAATACTTAAAATAAATACGTTATTTATTGCTTTCCATCATCTTCCACTGAAACTTTTGATAAATCCAACTTCTAATTTGAGAATGTATTCCGTAAAGAAAAATCCAACAAAAACAAATATGCCTGAAGTGTTTTTATTTTCATCTTTACTTTTTGAGTGTGAGGAAGGTTTACTTAGTAACCAGTAATCTCCTGTTAATTCGGGGGCACATTTATCTTGGCCATAAATTTGAGACATAGTTCTTTTTTTTTTTTTTTTTTTTAATGATACTCCCTTTCTGATAACGGGCTAGTAGAGTCACTAGGAGAAAAACGATGGAGAAGAAAGCAGACGAGTTTTGTAAAAACAAGGAAGGACGAGGAGAAAGACCAAATATAAAGTCCAAATCCTGAAGATAAATTCCAGATACTTGAAAAAACAACCTTAAAATTACTAAGTTCTATTATAAACAAACCAATTCAACACTGCCTTTAAGATCTTTAGTTTTTTTTATTTAAGATTTCAACTTTAAACATTGCATAACCTTTTGCCATTTTTATCAAAAGGCTGATGTTTTTTCTCAACCTTTTGATTTTATTCTCCATATTTGTCAATATATTTCTAAATGGAATGGAAAAAATAAGAACTTCTCCTTCTTCTCATCTGTTTTAATGTCCACAAGCGTCTTTAAACCTCAATAAATCTCAGCTTCTAATAGGGTCTCAGGCTCTTGTTGCTCCAACCAACAAATACACCATAAATCGCCTTCAGAAAACATTCATCTCAACCATATTTAGACCTGAAGAAAAACAATAATATTACGTAAAATGACATCTTCAGACACAGTGAACTGACCTGTGTGTGTCCTCCGGTGTGCTTTTAAATGTGAGCTTTTGGTGTACACTTTATTGCAACCCTCAAAGTCACATCTGTGGATTCTTCGCTTCTTCGAGTCAGGTGACTCTGACCTCCGGGGGCGCCGGATGCTGTCAATACTGAACGGCGACATGGAGCTGCAAGACACAAGGCCCAAAAGACATCAGCATGAAGAAATGGGAAGTTGTGACAATGACGGCAAAGTAACAGCAAAATCCAATACACTGGCGACTTGTCCTGACAACAGTGACATTAATTTCACTGGCTGTCCTCTGTTAGGTGCTGAGGACTGGAAACTTAGTTACTCAAACGATGACCGAAGCGACAGAATGTGGGTACAATGTTGCTATTGTTGACAGAAAACTGAGCTTGACACATTCTGCTTGAAAGATTCTGCATAACTTACAGCGATGAAGATTGTCAGAATATATACAAATACTGTGTACAATTATTCAAACGTGACCTTTCCATCTTCTTTCAGTCGGTTGCACTCTTTTCTTTTTTTGATCCGACTAAAGTGCTTTTTTCTCTTTTCTTTGTTCGTCTTTCCACAGCACAGATTGATGAATGTTCCCAGCTGCTTCTTTCATGTTTCTCAGGTAATCTTTTCAACAACTTCAGTAGACATGTGTCAGTTTGGAGGTTTTGAAAGGTAAAAAAAAACAAAACATTGGACATTATATTCTAAACTCCCTATTTCTAAACAAATATTTCTAACTTAAACCGGCCCATTCCAAGTTTTGCTCATGCCAGGCTCACATTTTGACCATTGCACAGAATGAATATTCATACAATGGATCCCAAATGTATCCATACAGCTGGAAGATTTTGGCTTAAAGTTAATTTTCCATTTTCTCAACCCATTTCCTCGGACTGGAAGTAACATCAACATTTTTGGAGGAGCCAAGCCAGAGTCCTGAGAAACTTTGAACAAGAAAAGCGTGTTCAAAGTGACGTTCTGACCTTTTACGTATTATTCAAAATATAAGTAACAGAGCAGTACTGAATCTGTATGTGAAAGACGTTATGAGTTCAGGTAACTTTCACCAAGCAAACTTGAATTTATAAAATTATTTTTTTATTTTCTTACGTATTGTATTCTTTTCAATATGCATGCTAAGATTGACCTTTTTCTAAAAAAAAAAAAAAAAAAAGTACCAATAAGATTAATGTTATTAAAACGATATATGCGTTTTATTTTAATTATTTTCATCCTGCTGTGCAATCTTGTCTACCATAAAATTATTTATATAGAAAACATCGATACTGACAGGAAATCTGTACATTTCATGGCACAGAGCAGCAGAAAGGTCACTTTTCCAGCAGGTGGCAGTGCAGCTCTATAGAAGAGTATCTGTGCGGCGGCAGCTGAGCAGAGAGGCATTTTGGATCATCAGAACTTGGGAAATAAAACTTTTTTTTTCTTCTTAGTCTTATCCAGTTATTACAATAATTCCCCAGTTAGCTCATGACACTAAATTAAGTGCTGATTTTATGATTCCTCGAGGCCAAAAATGGAAAACCCCAGGGAGCCAGTAAATAGAGTTGGAGCAAGAGTTTTAAACTGTCTAACTGTCCTCTTTTATTATTTGCAGGCCTCATCAGAACTCGCCTGAAACAATAAAGTTAGAAGAAGAAGAACCCAGGAGTTGTAATAGTGCGGACTTCATGCCTCGCCCCAGACTGTTGACTGTAGAACAGGGAGCACCTTTCATGAAACGATAAACACATGACTGCATCACACACCCAGCCCAGTGCCCAGAGGCAGGAGACACGCTACGCAGAAACAACAAGAGGATCTCTGTTTACGTAAGAGGAAGAGTAATATCTGTGAAATATATTTAATGGGGCTCTCAGAGCAGCGGTGGAGTTTGCCGCGCTGCTTTTACGGAGGGAAAGGTGAGGGGGTCAGCGAGTGGGGCGAGCTGTGGGTGTTTTAGAAGAAGAACAGCTCTGATCATGTTAAAGGGATTTGAAAGAGGAGCAGAGGCTGCCAGACAGGCCCTCCTGTGAACTGTCTCCGCCACACACAACCCACTTCCTGTCTCGCTGTCTTTCACCAAAAGCATGAGCTGTCAAACACAGGCTCGGGCGTACTGAACAACCTTACAGAGAGAGAAACACACACAGAGAGACAGAATTACAAAAGATGTACCGCACACACGCACGCACGCACGCACACACACACGCATATGATTACAGATCACCTGTTAATGTTGGCTTCCTACCAACCAGAAGCCGTACAGGAAATGAGCACACGGTTCAAATATGAAGCGAACTCATACTTCCCTCTCCCTTTCTTGCTCTGTTGCTCTCCCCTAACTCACAAACAGCACAACAACCGGATGTAAAAATTGTACTTTTGGACAAACCACATGAATTTATTATGTTTTTCATAAGCCATTTAGTTAAATAACTCATAAACTTACAGTGGCTTGCAGAAGCAATCATACACTTTGAAACCCTTACACATTCTTTCACGTTACCGTCACAAACTTTAGAGTTTTCTTTGGGACTTTATGTGACAGAAAAGCGTAAAGCAGTGATTAACTCTGAAGCAAAAGAAAACTTATGCGTTATATGTTATATGTTGTGTTCAGCCCCTTTAATCTGATGTCTTTAAATGAGACAGTGCATAAAATTGCCTCCAGAAGTCACCGAAATAGATCGTATTCATATGGGCACAGAAGCACAACTAAGCACGCACTTCAAAAGTTTAAAAACAGTTTAAAGTTTGCCATAAGCATGAAGGGAGCGCAGCTAACATGGATGAAGGAGCCCTGATCAGATGCAAAATGTTCTGTGTTGCAGCGCTCATAAAACCGCTCACCCTGAACGCACCATCCCAGGTGTGGGGAAATGGTGGTAGCATCATGCTGTGGGGCTGCTTTGTTTCAGCGGGGAGAGGGAAGCTGATCGGACGTGAAAACGTGTTAAGTTAAATGCAAAACATTCCTGGAAAAAAACCTGTTAGCGCCCCAAATGACCGTAAACATACAGTCCGATCTACAACCGGATGACTTCAATCAAGTAATATTTATGTGTCAAAAAAGACCTGAGTCTATGAAAAGACTTGAAAATGAATCTTTACGGATTCTCAAGCAATTTTAATAGAAAGATAATGTGAAAAGCAGGTAGAGACATACCCAACAGACTTGCAGCCGCATCTGAAGGTACTGACACAAGGAGGTTTTAACACATAGATTTTTTTATTTTTTTGCACAAAATGTAAAAAAAATATGCTCGTCCTTTTCCCTTCCTCTTCTCAATGTGCTACGTGATCAAATTTAAATGAGTTCAAAAGGTATGAATAGTTTTTGCAAGGGACTGCAGGCCACCATCTAAAGTGTTTGGGACTGTATGAGAAAATGTGTCTGCCAAGGAAAAGTGAAGCAGAGCGCCAGGATTTACAATGGAAACACTCTGGGCTCAGACACCGAACAGATGAGGCAGATGTTTACATTCTGACTTCATCCTGACTGTAACTTCGTGATTATAATATCATCCCGAAAAGTCTAAATCTTTCTATTCTGGTTGCTCTGTCTTACAACAAGCAGATACATCAATTAATGAGCAATTTTTCTGCAGCTGATTCTGTCATCACTGAAGATGAAGCTCATGTTTGCTCATTTTGGGTATTAATGAAAATTTGTAAAATACTTCAGTCCTTGCAGACACAACAGCTGCTTTGCAACAGCACTTAATATAACTGTATAAGCAGTGGTAGTGGAAAAAAAGGGACTTTTTTTTTTTTTACAAACTCGACAACTTCCCAATTTCTGTTTCACATTATGAAAAGTAAAATATTTTAATAGCTTAGCATTATTGTTGGCCAGACAAGAACGTACTCTGCTTGATGGAAAAACAAAGACGTTAGACGTTGTGCAATACAACAGAAAAAAAAAAAAAAAAAAAAAAATAGATGAGGATGGTTTGTTTTTCTCTTTTATGGCCTCATTTAAAAAATTTTAAAGCAAAATTTCACAATCTCAGATTACGTCATTACGCATTTTGGGAATTTTAATGCCTGAATAACCATTCAGTAATAAGATAGTAGTGATTTAGTAAAAGCAGGGGCTGAGGTCAAAAAGCCAACCTGAGCAGCAGGGATGTACAGTGCCTCAGCTCTGTGGTCACTGCATGAGTTTAGAAGCACGTCTGTCAACCATCGACACTCACCACAGGTTGACGCTGCAATCACGAAAACCTGCGCTGTTTAAACAAACAACATCTTCAAAAGGAGTCAACTGATGACTCTACATCTGGGGTGTACAAATTCCTGCCTTATGGGCCGGTGTCCTTCGGCTTTTAGATCCAACATACCTGATAGTTCAATCCGTGGACGAAAAACAGAAGGTCATGACAAAACTGAAGCATTACACATGGACTGTGTAGGAAGAGCATTAACCTTTCCAGACCAAACAGAGAGCCGGCGATCCGGCCAAATTTGCCGTACCGTAATTCTGCCACACTCTGAAAAATTCAAAAGGATTCCAGCCAATATTTGGGTTATTACGGTAATGTCACCTCTGCTACAGCAGGGAGTGAAATTAATCTGAGGTGCGCTCTTTTAATAGACAGTAAATTGATAAAATAACTTGGTATACATTGAAAGTCCCAGTTGTTATGGATAAATGGGTAAATATATTTAAAGAACAATTAAAATAAGCAAAAATATCTGGGCGGAGAGTTGAAGTGTAGGTCATAAAGGGTGAATCAGAGAAGTGGCGAAGGGGAACTCTGGATGAGCTAGAGATATCTACAGCTCATGTAGGAGAATCTGTCAACTATTGTTGCTACTAGTTCAATCTGCAAATATGGCCTAAAAGAAAACAAGTCCAGTTTACACTTTGTCAAAAGCCATGTGGAAGAATGTGGATCAGATGAGCCTAATTTAGCCTACATTCAAAACTCTGTGGTTGAGGGGAAATCTAAAACCGGATCCTGAACACACCATCTTTGTGGTAGTGGAAGCATCATGCTGCATGGACAATTTCCTACATCAGCAACTGGTCAGAGTTGATGGAAAGATGCATGGAGGTAAACAAACGCCAATCATGGAGGAAAAGCTTAACAGTTATCCACTTTGTTTTGGTCTAAATCATAAGATTCCAGCAAAACACAGTGAGGTTTGTGGCTGGAAGATTAAAAAAATATGACAAAGTTCAAGGGGTATTAATACTTTGTCAAGAATAAGTTGCATATAATTGTCTTTCTATTTCCGTCTCAAACTCTAGTTAAATTGCAGCTCTTTTGGAACTTGAATTTGATTTATTTTCTTATGAGATTCCAGAGGCAAACTCTCGCTGCTTCCAAACTTGTGTCAGAGTAACATTTTTGGTTGAATGAATGTGTCTGTTTGCATCGCTCAAAGCAGAAGAGGGAGAAATAGGAAGTGCAGATGAAACTGATTTCAAACAGAACTGACCTCTGCTTTAGTTCATCTGCTTCTCCAACCTTCCCCCTCCCATCCACCTCCTCATCTCCTCACCTGCCACCTGAATACTCACAACCCAAACACGGCGCCTATTTTTCAGGATTTTTACGGGCAGCTGAGGTCAAAACAGCTCTGACACACAAACTGCTTTTCAAACAGAGTTGTGGATTTATCAGGAAAACAGGAAAAAGGAGCGTCTGACTCGATGTAAGCCATGGGAGACAGGGCACCCGGCATTCCCGTACCTGTCGGAGGACACTACCCCACGTCTCAACAGTCCACCTGCTCTGTTGCGTGGCCACTGGGTCCTTGGGGACCGGCCAGGCTTCAGCAGAGGCTACTCCTCCCAAACGCACATGCACGCAGTCGCACACTTCTCTCTCTTCTTCTTCCTCTTTCACCCTCGCTCTTCCACAATAGCCCATCCAGCCGTCCCCAAGGAAACGCATGAATATGGAGGAGGCTGCCCTAGAAGAGCATGATCCACTCACACACACCGTAACTCTCTCCTTTCACTCAGTTATTTATTTATGGATACCTGGATTGGAAGCTGCAGGCACTCCCATCCTCCACCCTCACACATCTCCTCCCTGACGCACTCTGAGCGGGCCGCTTGTGTAAATGCAGGGGCCAAATTAAAGCATAAAAAAAAAAAAAAGCTATAAAAGTGTGGAAAACAGGAAACATAGCGACACGGCGGCGTAATATTCCGGCTTCGGTTGCTGTGAAGATGTCCAGGGAGCTCGTGTGGTGTGTCAAAACGCAGCGCACACTCTCTCCTTTCCTGTCACCAGGCCGGCGTGTAACTCAAGAACGCCACAGACTGCTTTGTTTTTCGCAGACAAACATGCGAGTCTGTGTTCCTGTTGACAATGGCCGACCACCCCCTGGAACCAGCTGTTCCATCCACCGTGCAGAGACACATGCACGCAAACGGTACAGAACACACATATGCCGGGGATTAATACTTACAAGTGTGCGCACATACTTTTTAGTCCCCCCACACACGCATACACACAGCATGCACACAGTTTCCACACAGCTTGCACTTTGCACATAGAGAAGTGAGTGTGTGGGCAGGCCCTGGCAGGGTATTGCTTTTCCAGAGTGGTGATTTATCTCCATAGTGAAAGCTTGGGCAGTGCAAGGTTGGGTTCTGCCAACCTCTGTTGTCCTCTGACCAAACTAGTGCCCACGTGTGGCACTCTGGGGCACGCCTGTCCCTTTCAATAACCTGCACTGAAACCCGAATCCTAGAGTGAGTCCCTGCATGCATCGGAGAAATGGCAACCTGTACTTCTGAGCAAAGTGACCCTGCTATTTATTTTTTAAAAGCCTAATGTGTCGCACAAAAGCTCATTTGGTTTAATTAGTGTACGTTTTAATAGAGCTAGTGTACAAACAAATGTCGACCCTGAAAGCTGGAGCATTACCACGAAAAAACAAGCCAAGCTGGGCTTCAGCCTTGCTAATGATGTTGCATCATTAGTCGAATTTTCACTCCCTCCTCCAATAATTTCCTTATGGTTAATCTACGAAAATGCTCCTGGAGTTTGATTAGGTTGGAAGTTTTGACTGTTCAGGCTTTCTGGGCAGCAGCGGCGGCGGCGGATGGCAGGACTGAGCCAAGTGCGTCTGAATGCCTCTGATTTCCTGCTTTGGATCAGAATATTATAAGCTGTCATCCACTGGAGAGGAAGTCTTTTCATTTCGACACAGATGGACTGGCACCGCAGGAGCTGATGTCTGCAGGCCGAACAGGGCACAAAGTATGTCTGAGCCATATGTACTCAGTTTTATAGATTCACACCCACACAGATGCGTCGGAAAGTAGAGGAGCACTTGAGCAGCAGGTCGTGGAGTTAAAGCTCCGACTGCAGGTTATCAAGCAAAACATTTAAGCTACTGAGGTACCTCTTTATGTACATGTTGTTGCTTTTAAGTGTGCCATACATGTTTGACATGTAATAGTGTATAATATTTTAGTTTTCTTGAAAATATTTCTTTTTTGTGCAAGTCAAATGCTCAACAACTCTACGGAAATTCAAGTTTTTGTGTCCTGCGAAGATAAAATTATATATATATATACATATATATATATAAAAAAAATCCTGTTGAAAAAAACTGTCTCTTTATTCTAGAGATGCAACCATAAATTGTTTGGTGATCAAAATGAGCTTCTGGATGCTCAGAAACTCAGTCTATTCTGATCAGTGAATGCCATAAACTCAGTGCCACTAGGTAGCACAACACGTTTGAGTGTGGCTGCTGGTACTGAATGAAGAAAACGAAAAGATAGCTCTTTCCGGTTCCGTTTGAAAAAATTATTTTAAAGCACAAAGCCTGTAATTTAACAAGAAGTCGGACATTATCGAAAGATATTTTAGCTGTTCATTCAGGCTGCTACAACAGACATAGACTTTGACTGGTGAGGGTCATTACATACACAGGATTTCTTTAGCGACAACATTAAGCCAAATGAATCAGCTATTTGGTAGGATTTTGACTAAAAATAGAAACTTGACCTGGAGGGGAATTCAACATACCTGGGAGGGTAACCATGTTAAAGTAGGAGTATTTCATCTTTTTGGAAATCATAAAGCTAACAAACGGAGAATAGTGTTTGTATTTAGTGAAGCTAACCATGCTGTTTGTGGATCCAGCTAACACAGCATGCTTCAAAATAATTAAAAGGTCAACATTCGAAACTTTTGAAGTTTTTTTAAATATAGTGAAATTTTGACTCGTGAAATCAAAATTTCAGATATCATGATATTTTGTAACAATAACACAATAACACAAATAACACAATATAACATATTGTCAACGGTTTGAAGACCCGAAACACAAAAAAGGTTACTTTTATTGCAGCTTGTTGCACATTAATCTGAGTTGTTGTCTGTGTTGTACATGGTTATATATTTCTAATTTAAGTGAGCTATTACCAGATTAAACAAGAAGATGCACGTCTTAAAAAAAAAAAAAAACTTGTGGGAGATTTAAAATCTGCCGTAAGTTTTTTATCAGTGTGATCTCTACTTGGTTGTAATGCTGTAAACCGAGGCTAATTACTGAAGACTAATGTCTTTGTTTGAGTCTATCATCATTTACAAAACACACATCCCAGCAGAAGAGATCTGAGGAGTCAAACCTCTGACTACCCTCTGTAATAGAAATGTAGTTTTATTGTACCAGGTTCTGTAATTATCTAGTACAAAATCAGTCACCACAAATTGCATGTCAAGTCAAAATTTCTGAAGCAAAAGTTGGGCCATTGTGAAAAGATTTGCAAAAACCTAAGTACACCCTAAAAATTAAGCTAAAGAAAATACATGAAACCCTAGAATTTACATAGGGTGTACTCTCTTTTGAATTGTGAAGCCCGGTGAAATGAATCTCTTATTTCTCTGATCTATTTCTCTCACACTTGATGCCACACATTCTAGGAATGTGATGTGAAGAAACACCAGCTTCAAAAGAAAGAAACCATGACGCAATAGACTCCCTGTGCAACAATGTTGTTGTTGTTATTGAAGTTGGGAAAAACTATTGTTAGAATGGACAACCAGCGAGGGAGAGTCAAAGTTCACCTTAAAGGCCGGAGTTAAAAATGTAATTTGAAAGAAATGTGGAGTAGAAGTCACAAAGGAAAATGAAACTGTTCATTGCTCATTTTATGTCAAACACCAGAAGGCACGACTTGTTTGATTAAAAAAGGTAAAAAGAAAATTACATTTGACACCAATACATTTTTAGGATACTCGATGAAAGCCTCTAACAAATCTGTAAGCCCTCTATATGATGTTAAAATGGTTTCATTAGAAGCATTTTTAATAACTTTTGGTTGCTAAGAAACTGTGAGGGATGTGATGCACCTCTTTCGCAAAGACAGTTGAAAAAAGGGTCATAACAACAGGCAAACCTGAACCTGAGCAGGTTCGTTCTGAGGTCACCACTATCTTGGCTCAACTTCCTTTGTCGCTGTTTGCTCTTTTGCCCGCTCTCTTCCTTCCAAAAAAAAAAAAACAAAAAAACAAACCTGCTAAACTGACTTCACCTTAGGTTTTTGCAGAGCTCTGCATGGCACACATGAAACAAGGCAGCGATACTCACTCTTGCACAGCCCGGGCTATAGACAGCGCCGTGGAGCCGGTCTCGTTAACACTGTCCAGGGTCACGTTCGGCAGGTCATCGTCATCGCTGTCACTTTTGATCTGCCTCGGTGACAGGCCATTGGGGTCTGTGTGTACTGCAGGGACACGGACACACACACACAGGAGTCAGACATGACAACGGAGCTGTAAACTTAGAAGCCGGATCACATTGTCTGTGCTGAAAAGCATTACTAAGTGTAATGAAATAATTCAATTTCTTTCAGTTTAAACACACTGAGTCTTTTTTATCACTGTCAAAATGTATACTCATATAGAATATGTGTTCCTTTTGCAGAGCCACTGTGTCCTCAGCCCTGGTATATTTCCAGCGCCCAACTTGTGGACAAAGCAGCCAACCATGACACTAAACCCAGCGGCTGCACACTCACAAAATAAAGGGAGCGCATGAAAAAATACACACACACATCCACACACACACATATAATCTATACTAGCCTAAACACTGGGAGATAGGGTGGAGCACGATTTGGCTGTTAGTGCAGTTGTGGAAACATTAAACGAATCTGTCATTGTGCCAGCGCAAAAATGTAATAAATCTAACAAGAAAATGCAAGCATGGCTCATCATTCTACTGAGTGCCTGCCCTTGCAAAAATGTTCATACCCATTGAAAATTATGAGGTTATCACATTACATCATAATATTTCAATGTAACAATGTAATTTAGTCAAAGCCTCAGGCTTAATAGAGAACACCAGAAAACAATCAACAATAAGATGTGGACAGTGCTTTGATCACGTCTGACTAAAGAAATTTACTTTTACCTAAGACAACAGGCATAGGTAAAAACATCATTATGCTTCCAGCAGTGAAACATAATGATGGTATGCTGTGAGCAATCTTTTTATGCAGGGACAGGAAAACTGCCCAGAGATGATGGAGATAAACCAGTCAGAATCACTAATGACCTAAAACACACAGCTGGAAGTACAATTCAACGATTTTTAATAAAGTATGGTCGTATGTTAGAACAGACCCATAACAGAGGTGCATTAGAAAGACTTGAAAAAACTATGCTCACAAACACTCTCGATCAAATTACACACAGTTTGAGAAAAATGGCAAAAGTTTTAGTCTGTATGGAAACAACCACAACAAATTTGTGTTTGTTGTCTGTGCCACAAACACAAATTTGTCTGTCTGTTGCACAAATTAAGAAAAACTTGCATTTGTAATTTCAACAAATGGTGACATTAAGAATTTGAGAATTTTGCACTAATGTTGGTTTGCCACACAAAAGCCAAATAAAATGTGACAAAATGTGAAAACATTCACGCAGTATTAATGCTTCTTCAAGTAACTGTATTACTGAGAGAAATACACATGTATCTAATGTACTAGATAAGTCACTGAAGTATGACTTTTTGAATCTAAAACTTAAAATGATTAAACGTCTGCAAAATCTGAAATTAAACTCGCGCAGCTATATGAAAAAGTTACATCCTTGTGCCAAGTTGTCCTTGACGAGAAATTCAGATTCTTCGCCAAAGCTCACAGAGATACTGTCCCTTCTGTCTCCATGGACACAAGCAGAGAATGATTCCTGGAGTACTCCAGGAATCATTGTCAGAAAAAAAAAAAAACATAAATACAGACGTGCTGGGGAGTACTTGTCAAAGGAAAGGTGCTAAAATTTGCAGGATTGGAGCAATTTCACAATTAAGCTTGAAAAAAATCAATCCTGAAATAACACGGCATAAGATTTTATCTCTGGAGATAAAACACCCAGCAGACAGAGCATATATGGTGATACATATACAGTGCTGTTCACTAATGTCTAGCTGCTGTGAAGCTTTGAGCTTTTATAAGCTATCAGGACTTCACCTCCTCTGCCCTCTCAGCTGAGTCTGTGGCCATAATGGTTCATAATAATGGTCTTGAGTTAGGAGCAGACATGGTGTTATTATTGAAGGGGCTGGGGAGAAGTGGGTGGTGGTACAGGGTGTGGGGGGGGGGGGGTGGGGGGGGGAGCACAAAAAATAATGCTCAACTCTGCTGGACTTTTGCTTTTAAAGGTTTTGTGCTCTTGTCACGGATGAAGACATGCAGAGTGGTCAGCGGCCCCGTCAAAAACCTGTAATTAGTTCGAAATGCATCACTTGGAAGGGGGGAGAGCGAAGGGTGAGGATGGGAGTGGGTGTGTGTGGGGGTCATTCTGAACGACGGACACAAAGGAGGAGTGGTGGAGAGGTGGGCAGAGCACCGGATTTCTTTCTTTCGCTCCTGTTGTTTCCAGTCAAGCCCTGTTTCCATGGAAACCTCCTGCCGGAGACAGGGAGACAGCAGTGAAAGAAAAGGGTACCCACCCTCACTGAAAGAGGGTGGCCAACCTGCACTGTGTGCGTCTGCACAGGAGAGTGTGTGTGCACGCGCATATGTATGTGTGCGTCTGTGTTGAGAACTTAAAGAGAACAATGCTGACTTTAAAGTTCTCCTAAGCGGGATTTGTTTATTTATACAATGTTTAGATTGTAAAAAAAAAAAATGTACAATCTAAAATATTATTTAGGAGTGACAAGGCCAAGTTGACAGCAAATCAAAAAAGCACTAAAACTGAGTCAATATATAAAGTATACAAGAAGAACTTTAAATAATTAAATACAATCAATAAAACCAAAGAGAAAAACACTTGTGAGCCAAAATCAATTATTGGAAAACTCATCAGTTAAAACGTTTATATTCCAAGTAAAATTGATGCTGACAGTTCTTCGAGTGCTCTCACAGACACAAGTTGATTCGTATGCTGCTGATTTTGGAGTACATTTCACAAGTGTGAGCCAGAAAGTTACAATTCTTTTTTCCGCAAATCAATATAAGAATATTAGTATGATTAACAACTGTTTATGTCAATGAATTTGATGATTTCCTGCAGTTTTAGCACAAGATATTGTTTATGATGGGTCAGATCAGAGAATGGATTTATGAACCAGTGTGCCAATACAAAGGAGACTTATCAACACTCAAACACATTGATGAGTCCATTTATTT
>CAEGAD010031951.1:0-16932 GCA_903067055.1 Poeciliopsis paucimaculata | reverse complement strand
ATAGATATATATATCTGAAGTATAATAACCCATTTACAAATTTCTCTATGGATATCAAGTTGTTGTTCCTATGCGCTCACTGGGTTAGCTTTAACATAGCATAAAAAATTTAATACATTTATTCTACCAAGGATCCTAATTTGAAATCATTCCAAGAAGTACATTACGATGGTTGATAAAGTTTAACTTTCTTCTTAGACTTTAATAGCCCTGTTACTCAAGATTAACAAACACTAATATATATATATATAACATTTTCTTTAGATGTTTATTTAGAGGAGTCCAACACTCCCCCCCCGACACCACCACCAGGTTCCCAGCAGGTTTCTGGGATCAAACATCAAGGTCTGTCTCTGGTCCTCGACCCCTGCCCAGGCCCCTGTGATGGGCAGGGCCGAGACTGAGAGGGCCAGCAGAGACGACACACCAAAGCTGTGTGTATCTGCACAGAGAGGCCTTTCGCTCATTGCCATGTTGTTGCTCACCGCAGGACTGCAGTGTTTACTTTAGAGCCAGTGCATAAGAGAAAGGTGGACCACCGGCACTCGCCACCCGCTGGGCGCAGGGCTGGACCTGGGGCTCATCTTTGTTGAAAATGGCTCTGGAACATGTCGCCGCCCACCAGGTGGTCTATATTTAGCAACAAACTGAGAAACCTCTTCATTCTTAAAAAGCTGTTTAGATTTCCACAGAGAAGGCGGTTCAGAGGAGGACGGGTGCTGATGCTGAGCTGCTGTGGTTTGAGAAGCACTTGTCTTTATTCCTGACTCCTCTGGACAAGATATTTATGAATTAAAAACTGCCTTTTTAACAGATTTTTAATCAGTTTTTAATTTAAAAAAACTGATTTTTTACTTAAAATCTATTGAGACATGTGTTTCATAAAAAAAATTGATGGATCAGTTCAGGTTCTTCCTGGTTTTTCTCTCATCAGTCCATGAGATGTTGGGCATCATGGCCATGGAGTAAAGATGGAGCCTTGCCGCCCACCTCTAATATATTCTCTATTTTCTTATGAAAATTCATGCATGAGGTGTCTGAGAAAACTACGCTAAAGACCACGTTTTGTTGGGGGCTGCACAGTGTAACACGTGTCACAGTGCAACAAGGAGGCCCTGGGTTCATATGGGCTCCCACCTTCCAGAAACATGACAGTTAGGTTAATTGGTTGCTCTACAATGCCCTTAAGGGGCAGTACGATGTAAAATCTACTTTTTTTTAGATTCACATCATGTTTTAATATTATTCTCTCATCATAAACATACCTGGGATGTTGCTTTAATTCTGTCATGCATGTTTGAGAAATCTGTGAAATCTCCCATGGCAACCATTTAGGTTGGTAAAATGCTTTGGGGAACTCCCCCACTCAGCTCCTTCAGACTAGCCAGCAGCAATTAGCAAACACTTGGTAGAACTCCATCTGCTGAGCTCATCTTGCGATCTATTTCTCATCCAGTGCACTGTAAATGCTCAATAGATGAATGCTGTTGTGGTGATTTCCAGAAGGTAGAGTGTTGGAAAAAGCAGGAGCTTCTTAAAGAAACAGAGGCACAATTTCAAGGCGTTAAAGTCAAATTTCTTTTAAGTCATGCTTGATATATACAGCATTTTTATAGTTTAAGTTTCTAACAACTGAAGGCGACATAATTTCTTGATTGTGCTATAAAATGGTTCCATGTGGCTGGACAAGACATAATGCTGCCTCTTTAAGGATGTTTGTAAGTTTGTGAATGTTGAGAGGAAACATGAGTGCAGACAATCCTGACAAAAGCAACAGCTACCCTTCCCCACAACGTAATGCAACAGCATAAAATACATTGTTTTGTGTTGAATCCCTACAACGAACAGAAGCAGCAGGAGTTTTGTGCAATTATATATTACAAACAATTTTAGAAAGACAATATTGCTGTATTTTTTTTATCAGGGTAATTGTACCAAAAAAATTGGGAAATACGACTTGATCCGTAATCTAATCAGCCAATAAAATGCTGATTTTTCTCTTTTCACTTTTAACACCTCTCAACATCTCATTGGAATTGAAAGGAAAGCAAATCCATGACAGAATGTGCATATTACTTTTTTGGCTCTCGTGTGCCTGAATGTGAAACAATCCCCCTTTTCATGACCATAGTCTCATTCAGTGGGTGGTGAGAGCCCCACTGTGATTGGGGATGAGGGGGCTTAGTGATTTTTTTTTTTCTTCTTTTTCTTTCCAAGGTGAGCACCTCATAGGAGATGAATGTTTGCTGCCATTAGTAGAAGTGTAGGAGTGTCAGTTAACCCGACACTGGCACCAGCAATACTTAATACCAGATGGAGGGAGCTGTCCTTGAAGTCTTAACAAGCAGGCACTGAGAAACAAGCCTTTATTCAGTGCAAGAGAACATAGAAAAAAACGATAACCTAGCAAGGTTACCACAAAGTGTACGTTAAATCCCACATAGGAAAGGGAGGAATAAAGGGAATTGGAAGGGGTGGAAGGGGCAGAGGTCCAAAGTGGATAAAAACACAGTTTAGATGTTGCTGACTGTAATTTTTTATTGCGTTCAAAATAGGCAGGAATATAAAACAAAGCAGCGGTTGTCACGCTAACGGGTCCAACTGCTTAAAAGGTGTCAAATTATTGTACCTCAGCTGGATACATCTGTGTTGGACGTCGGGGGGTGTGAAAAGAGCCAAACCCACCAGACCTGGCACATTTGTCCTTCACCGCTGGCACCGCCGAGCCATGCTGTGAGGCTTCGGAGCACTGATAGAACCCTGAAATTTTACTACCAAAAACTATGAGCTGATACAAGATCATAGCCTCCAAGACTGCCTCCTGGAAGAGTGGTAAACATGACAGCGAGTGCTTTTTTTCCCCCCAAAATGATGATGAGCTCTGCTGAAGGGGGCCAGACTGGGAGCAGCTCATACCAGCAGCGAGACACGGAGGCCCAAACGTTTCCATTTTCAAGATTAAACAGATAAGATTGTATCAGCTGAAGTACCAGGTTTGTCTTGGCTGTTGTAGATACAGAGTTGAGGGCTATTACTTAGAATAACTTGACACCGAAAAAAACCCCACATTGACCAGTGAGGAAATCACAAGCACATTTAACTTAGTCTACAGAGGCACCTCACACAAAGATCCCTAAAGAGGTAACTTGTTGGCAGCTTTGATAAAATCCACTTCGTTTTCTTTTCAGAAACTTTATTGGAAATTGAGCTCTAAACCTGCCAACCTTTGCAAAAAAAAAAAAATAATAATAAAAAATGTTGAAACAACTGAGCTGCTGGCATGTTCGCTGATCTGGCACTTGCACCAACGAGTGCTGTTAAGTCTCCGTTATTTATCCACTTCTCATTCACAAGTCTAGCTTAGAGTTGAGATAAAACAACTCAATTAAGAACGAGGTCACTGGACTTGAAACATCCACCAAGGACATAAAACAGTCAAAGGGAACAGCAGTGGGATGTCAAGCCTCCTGAGAGCACTTTGGCTCTTCCACAACTGGTCCAGTACCAGTGTTCAACCATGCGGATAGAAAAACTAAGCAGAGGCGAGCCTGTTAAGAGTCAGCCAAGTTAAGCACGGAAATAGCTCTTTCCTGTCAACCCAAGAGTCTGGCAGTCACCTTTGTGAGGTCGCCCTCTCATTTCAGTCCTGAACCATCTGCCGAACTGTTCAGCCTTGTCAGGCATGTTTCAAAAAGGCTCACCTGCTGGTGGACCTTGGTTAGTTTTTTTTCAGACTTGAAGTTGCAATAAGATCTTTCACAATTAAAAATAAGTTATTTGAAAAGAGACAAAAGTAGACTAATGTATTAATTAGCCAGTGCTGAGGACTTGAGTCTATAAATGATCAGAGAAATTTTATCTTGCCTCAACAGTTCTGGTTACCTATTATAGGCCATTCACACATTTCTTACCCAACTTACCCACTAAGTAGAGGTATTCGAGTCCCTTGAACTGACTTTGTATTTTTTGTCATATTGCAACCACAAGCCAATAAACAGATCTCTACCAGAGACTACTATGCCTGTATTGGCACAAAGACACAACTTCAGTGGAGTAATTACAATAGGTGGCATTGTTTAATAATTCAAATGCTTGCCTTATGAGCAGATGAATGTGGCACCGTCAGCCATCTAGAAATTATAGCAAAAGTTGAAAAGGTTATGAGGAAGCCCAAAATTGTCTTCCATGTATCTTGGCTGATTTAATTTCCCACCATGTCACACAAGTAGACAATGTGTTGAAGTTGTTGCCTTAAATCACATTCACAAGTGTGCCTCTAATGAGCTCAAATGTTATGAAATACGAGTACATCATTGTCTGGGCTTGCCTAAATTGTTTGAAATAGTAATGTTGGGGTATGTAAACCTCTGAGCTGGCATTCCAGCTAATAGAAATAGTCATGACAATCCTCACTAAGTGACAAAAGGAAAACTTTGCTATTTTACTGTTAGACGAGAAAAAATATTTAGTTTTTTTTTTCTATAGTCTATATATTTGTTAAGCTCAAATTGTATACATCTATTCGACATGAACAATAAAGTTTCCAACAAATGATCCGACGAGATGTCCCATGGCGTCCTCAGCGTGGGTGTCTTCACTCACTTCACAACCAGTAATGTTTGCCTTAAGTTCAGTGAGGACACGAGCAAATGTGTCTTTGTATTAAAGTGCCAAATAAAATGGGAGAAGCCCAAAAAATAATAGTAATGCAAATAAACGGAGTAGTACCTTTGATACAAACAGGCAGGCAGCCAACTGGGCATCAACAAGGCCAGAGAAGCAGTCTCATTTTTCCTTTTGACAGAAATGTAAGTAAGTAAGTGTGTGTCCTTAAAGTAGAGTTTAGATTGTCAACAGATGAAAATATACTGTGTTAGCATTTCTACATGGCTGTTCAGAAGCCAGGAGACACAAATCCCAACTCTGTTGAAATGCACTGGCCCTGCGGCCCACATCCCACCCTCGTTTTTGTACAGGAAACTGCAAAGAAGCTAAACTTAATTGGGTTGGCATTTAGCTAAAGAATCATTGGGTGATACGAGATTGTGGTGACAGATCAGTCGAGACAAACACAAAAGTTATGGTGGTGCATGATTGTGCAAAATTTTTGGATTATTTAAATCAGTATGGTGTAAATTTGGAAATGAAAATCAAATGTGGACTGAGCAGCAGATGTAAGCTGTAGAAGGGGCATGTGTGATATAAACAGTGTAGTGCAAACCAATGCTTTGTTGCGTCAGTGGAATTCAATCAGATATTCCCTGGATGGGAAGGGCTGACTTTTCCAAAGGTACTTCTTCCATTGGCTTAACTGGGGTTCAGAAATGGTTGTAAATCCAAGACACGCTCCACTGAGGAGTCTGTGTTCAACGTATTTCTCAATGATCAGAAATCCTCTATTAGAACATTTCCGATGGATACTGGCCTTCACTTGACATGTACCGTCGTTTCCAAATACTACATAGCATTTCATAATTAATTTTCCTATTTGGCGTTATGTAACTGCTGACTATTTTTTTTATTTCCAAATCAATTAAGAAAGCCTATCTGTGACCAGTTGTTTCATTTGTTCACCGGGTTCAGTAAAGAATAATCTGTCAAGAAATGCTGTCAAATATTCTCTCTGGTTGACATCAGGTGGGGCGGTCCATTTTAGATGATCTCATTCTGAAAATATGAACGTTGACGATTAAATAGTAGGCTTTGATAATTTCTCAGAGGCCGTGACTGTTATGCTTTAAGAGGCTCTCTGTATGATTCTTGGCCACGGCCTTGTTTTCTGTGTAAATTACACACAAAGAAAGCTTAAGAGGTGTTTCTCAAGGGCTCAACCGTTTTTATGCTTTCACTCCACTGGCAAATCTGCTGTGGAAAAGTTGAACTGTACTTGAAAAGCTGTGTTCTCTGTGGTTTGGGAGCTGAGGCGAGCATCGATTGCTGCAGCAGCATCCCAGAAAGTCCCCCAGAGGAGTGAGTTAGAAGGACAGGTGGGGAGCCACTTCAGTGTCACTTCCAAGCAATGCCCTCTAGGGCTGGTGGTGTTAAGAGACCTGCATGCCCAGAGACCCTTTAAAGACGGCTGGAACATATGTTCAAACAATGCCATATCCTTCTCGATAGGTCTCGTATTGAAACGAATATGCTTTCGATCTATTCAGTTTGAGAGAAAATCCTGAAAAGATGTCCACATTCCAGGTCTCCTAAAAGCCAGCTTTATAATTCCTTTGAAGAATACCCTGTGAAAGGTTAGTTGAAAAAAAATGAATCTCTTTTTTGCTCCTTTAACTCTAGGATTCTCTGCTTTTTCTTCTCAAGAGGTCTCAAGTAATTTTAAGCTATCAATACAGTCATTCTGCAGCTATTCTGATAACTTACAGATATTTTTCTTTCCATTTATCCATATTTTGTATTATTAATGCGTATTAATACACATTAATGTGTATTAATGTGTTCTGTCTCAGGTTGTTTTCAAGTTCAAGTTCAAGAACAGAAACTTTACAAAGTTATTTTATTTTGCGTATTGACTTACCAAAAAATCCCTCTTTATAATTCATAAGAATATGGATATGCTGCCCCCTTGTGGTACATGAGGGATGATTACATCTAAACCGCTTAATATTTGCATTGTTATGTAATGCTGTTATTATTAAAATTAGCTGACTATAGGCTGGAAAACTGAAAAATTCTTGCTATAAGACAGCTAAAATAAGTTGGAAACTAATAAACTCATTAAATGGTCGGTACTATTACATTCAAAGAAAACGGACTTGCATTAATAACTTAAACTACCTTTATAAGCTTTCCATGGTATCAAACCATACAAAGCACGTATATTCAAACCTATCTACACATTTGGCCGCCAGTATTTATAAAGCTATCGTGTATAACACAAACACAGACGTATCGTCCAGTTCCTTTGTGGCGGCTTCTTGCCACTATGCCATTCATAGCCGGCCAATCAAATCAAAGCTCACAGCAGCGTGTCGTCCAATAGCGGCACAGTTTCTTGTGTGGCCCTATTGCAGCCGCGGACAGACAGAAGCAAGTGGACCGGTTGGAAGCTAAGCTAACTATTTCAATTGGAAGCCCGTTAATGCCGGATTTTGAGCGGGTTTCTGTCCCAGTATACGCGTAGACCCGTTTCCAAAAATTCCAAGCTACATGGGAGTATTTTTGTTCCTAGGCTAACACGCAGAAGTGGACGTTTATTTTGATAAAGCGCTTTGGCGGTGCTAGTAGAGCAGGCAGCGGGTAGGCGCCACTTCTGTTTGACAACAGCGCTATTCGCTCACGTTTCTGCTGTTGTTGTTTTTGGAGCAGCTTACTGGAGTAGATAATTCCTCTGAGCTGCGAACAGTAAAGGAAGAGACAGGAGTCTGAAGTAGTTTAAAGGCTATCCCTAAATATAAGTTAGTATGGCAGAATTTCTCGAAGATCCGTCGGTTCTCACGAAAGACAAGCTAAAGAACGAGCTCGCGGCGCACAATGTCCCGCTTCCGAGCGGAGACCAGAAGAAGGAGGTTTATGTGCAGCTGTACCTAAAGAACTTGACCATACAGAACAACAAGAAGAGTCCTCCTCTAGACACGTTCTCCAGCGACGAAGAGCTGCCCACCCCGGTTGTTTCCAACAGGAGCCGCTCTGGAAGAGTAAGTTTGATTCGCAGGCTGCATGGATCGAGGCTGTCTGCTCGGCCATCGTCTGGTTTTAAAAAGTTCTGATCTGGTTTTTGTTTTCCCCTTGCTGGCAATCCCTGTTGCTCCAGTTGAAATGCTGCTCTTTGTGTATTCTTTTCTAACCAGAAAGCAACGAAAAAGACGGACAAGCCGCGCACAGAGGAGGTGGAGGTGACTGAGCTCACAGATGAAGATTTGAAACAACAGCTGGCAAAGCATGGTGTGGACACTGGACCTATTGTTGGTGAGTGTCCTCAGATCCACGCTGCACGCACATGTTATTAAAATTTAAACTCTCCCTTTTAAATGTTTAATCGGGTAAAAGTTAATTTCAGAAGAGCAGTTCGTTAGCATGCTCATTGTAAATTATATCAAATTAAATGAATGAATGAATAATTTTTTTTTTTATTATTTCACTTAAATGAACCATAAATCCTGAAATTAAACCCTTAAAGCTTCAGAACTTAAAATATGTTTAAGTATGTAAAACTAGGTAAAATAATCAAGTTTTTTGTTTTTAAACCTTAACTGTTTGTATGGTTAGGGTTAGAGCTGTAGAGTGAATTAAGTTTAGAATTAGGAATTTATTAGTAAAGTTTACAAATTGAGTTTTTAAATTGAATGGAAGCCAATAAAAAGTACTACAACAAAGATAAATCTATCTATCCACTTTTAAATTTAAAGACTTTTAAATTAAAACAAAAATTTAAGTCTTAAGTAGAAGGATATCAAGAGGACTTTTAGGAATAAAAAATGGATAAATGTACCAATAGAGTTAAAATTATTTAAAACAGGGTAATGAAACTAAAATACAAATGTAGAAATACAAAATGCATCAGTCACAAAATCATGTTAAGTTACAGTAGTTTTATGATAGGTTTCACTAAAAATGATGCATAAAAATGTGATTTGTGTAAAATGGAAGCTGTTTACAAACTAAGACAAACTATTTCCTTAGTTTGTCTTTAGACATTTGAAAAAAGCTGTCTCAGTCTAACAGTTCTGGATCAATAATTTAAGATTATAAAAGCTATTTTACAATCCTACTATTGTCGCAGAAAATAGCTGTTTGCACTTGTTGCTTCTTTATAGTTCACCTGCACCTGAGCTAATGACGGATATGGCTTCAAATTCTCTATTCAAATCTGACAGAGAATGAAAACGAATGTAGATATCAATGGTTTCTTTCCAAAAAACCGAAATTCAAAAGAATAGTGATGACTAATCAGCCGGTTTTGACTAGACGTACTTGCAGCTATCGCTCCCTGAAGCAGAACATCATGCGTCATTCCAGTTGCCCTCTATGGAGAAAAAAGCATTTATCTGTCTTCTCAGCTTCGACCCGCAAGGTGTACGAGAAGAAGCTGCAGAAGCTTCTGGATGAGCACGCGGCTGAACCTGCAGCTCCTACAGACGTCACAACTCTCCCCAAAGCAGACAGCAACCAGAACGGCAACACAAACTCTGACCACTACAGTGACAAAGAAGATGGTGAGCCCTGATCATTCCCTTGTAATATATATATTTTTTAGACATTAATAGATTTGTTGGGGCAAAATAGCCAGTAGCACACATTTAGTAGTCTTATATAGACCTTTTAGTAAGAGTGTGTTTTGTTTCCTTCTTATTCAGAAGAGATCATTCCCCCTGAACCAGAACCGGTTCCTGTGGTTGAGAAGCCTGTAAGGAGCAGAGGAAAAGCTCCTGTCACAGTCAGAACCAGCAGCAGACGACAAACCAAGGCGAGTCGCGCTTTTCCTTTTAATTAATGTTAATGGTCGCATGTCGGTGTGAGTTTGTTTGAGAATGTGTGATGCTACACCGGCAGGTTGTGGAAGAGGTCCTCACTGAAGAGACTCCAAAGAAAGCCAGCAAGAGTGTGGTTGAAGATATCCTTGCCAATGAAATAAACACACCCACAGGCATCAGGTAACTACTGAGGTTACGTTTTATGTTGTAGGTTTACTTTTGCTGTTCAGTTTCGTCTCAAGACACTTTACCAATTCAGTCACACATGCATTCCAGTTCATCCTAGTTGTGAGACTGTGCAGGAAGTTCAGCTAATTATTCAAAGTAGTTGAAAAAGTTTTTAACCAAGGAAACCCAACAGATTGCACAGAGCCGGTGATTTTCAGCTTTCACTCCTCCTGGACAAGCACGTAGCGACAGTCGCTTACATTGTTTTTGACTTTATAGCAGTCCCTCATGCCGAGCGTGTAGCAACAGTGGAAACGAGAAAATTCAACTTTAACAGGAAGAAAAAACTCAGCAGAACCAGAACCTGGCTGGGTACAACTGGGGATTTAAGAAGACAGAAAAAAATGGATGAACTGACATAGGAGTACTTTCTATGTCCATGAAAATAAAAAGTAAATGGGAGGAGAGGAGAACAATTAGTTGATAGCGTTATCTCAGCTGATGCTCCTCTCCAGGAAAGATTCACAGCCGAACGTAACGCCAGACCAGATGTAGCGTCTATGGAAAGAAAGACAACTAAGAGAAACTTAACTGTTGAAACATCAGCAAATTATGCAAATTGGAGAGTAGTAATAGTAGAAGTTCTGAAAACGTGGTCAGTAGTCTCTGAGTTTTCAGTTGCAGATCAGTCTTCTTTTTTTGCCATTAAACCAATCCATTAGTGTTTCAATTAATCAGCTAATTAATTTAAAAGTTTTTTGGTGTATTTATTTTGGTTGTAGTGCAACCTGCAGGCGTCCAATCAGAGGGGCAGCCGGTCGGCCATTAAAACCCAGCGATTACTGGCTGGATGAGTCCCGTGTGCAGCGCACTGTTCTCACAGAGAGCCGCAGCTACACCGAGATGTATTCTCAACCAATCGGCTCCGCTTCCTCCAGCAAAGCTCCGCCCAGACGAGGTTTCCTCTCCCTGCTGATCAAACTCCTGCTCCTCGTTGTGGTGGTTGGTTCCCTATACTATGCGTACCAGAACCTCAGTTCAGATCAGATCGGCGTCCTGAAAGGCCTCCTTGACGCCGTCGTCATCCCGGTCCAAAGTGCTGTGGAGACAGCAGCCAACTACCTTGGCATCGGCGGCAGCACCGCCGCCGCCATCGGCAGCCCCGACAACTAAAGGACCGTCAGCAGCTCGCCACCATGCCCGGATCACCTCCCTTGCCACAGCGCGCCACAACTCCAACAGCAGGTCACGCCCCCTTTCCTCCTTTTTCCCATCACGTTTGGACAAAAAGACAAAGTTTTAATTGGAACGACAGACTTTATTTTACCAGACTCCAACTTTTTTCCCGCCCCAGCAGGGTGGACGGTTCCTCAAAACAGTAGCTTCTGAATAACGCTGTTGCACGACAGTCAGAAGAGACGACTTAAATGTTGATTTTAATCTGTGAATTGTTTGTGTCTTTGTGTGCATCTAACACGTATATGTAGAAACGAGTGTGGAGCGGAGGGGCCAGTTTTATCCATGCATGATTGTAGTTTTTTTGTTTGTTTTTGTTTTGTTTTGTTGTTTTTTTTCCCCCTTGACTGTTATACTGTAGTTTTGATCCGACGCGCTGTCTTTTTGACGCCAGGAGTTTTTCTGACTGCGAAGTGCCTGGACACTTGTTAGCACTTAGTGCCCCTTCCCTTCTTTTATTACTTTCACTCCTCTCTTTTTTTTTCTTCTTCTTTTTTTTTTCTTTTTTTCACACACAAAGCAGCGCTTCTATTAATACCATATTGTTCTCATGTTTCTGTACGAATTAAAAAAGAATTGGCTTTGTAGCAGTAGAGGTGTAGGTAGTTATTTTTATGTCTGGTGCTCAGGTTGATTCATTTCAGACGTTTTGTTGTGATTGGTGGTGGAAGGAGGAGAGACGGGCGGTGTCACCGAATGAGGAAAATCAGCCGGTTAATGTTTTCCTGTCTTTTCCAGGGGCTTTCAGATGTGATGAGTAAAATCTAAACTCGCTATTGGAATCATGATTAACTGACTATGAACTGAATACTTTTGTTTTTGTTTGGGGGGTTTTTTGTCATTTTTTTATTAGCATTGTGAATTTACAAAGAGAAAATCCAAATTTAGTGTATTTTTTATTTGTATTAACTGCCATATATTTGACTCAAAGGAGAACTCAAAAATGTAATTGTCATATTCCACCCTTATCTATGAGCCCATATGAGTTTATATCCGCCGAATCGTGTTCTCAGTTACGTCTCTTTTTATTTTAACCATTGTTTATGAGATTTTTGATCCTTCAGTCCATTATACAGGGCTGGCTGTTGCAGTGCACCCACATAGCCCACTTCAAACGGCCGCAAAGACAACGCCTGGAGGAAAGTAACTCGCTTCAGGACGGTTTAACCCAGTCTTAAATTAGTCAGCGCTAAACTAAAGGCAAGGTTAAAAGCTTGGACTTTGGTTCATTTTCTTAACAGCAGTGAGGACTCGCTCACTTGGAGGTGATGTTTGGACTGGCACAGATTTTTGTGGGGGTTTTGTTTCTATTTTGATATTTTTCTAAAGTGGCATGCTCAACAATTTTTATAGACATTTTAAGGTAACGATTTCAAGCAATATGTTAGCGACGTGAGTAATACTGTACAGTAAATCTGAACCTTGCTAAATTATACAAAGTGATTCATCTTCAGGCAGCTCTCCAACAATGGACACAAATGACTGGGGTTATGTGGGTAAGGATTTTTAATCTGTTTATTTAAAATAATTTAGGCTGTGTGTCAAAAAATAAATTCGGTTGTCACCACATTTTCTTTTTGTCCACTTTCAGCTTTTTATTAGTGTAAAGTCCTTGCTTATACAAACATTTTTTTTTTGTGTCAAATACAGTCTTTGATAATATGGACTTTGCTGTCTGGTTTTTTGGATAAGTATGGTGAAATGTTCAATAGCCTTATAATGCTGAATAAATGCAGTAGTTTTCTCATTGTTTTTTTATTTTATTTTTAGTAACCACGTTTTGTCTTTGATTACCTATCGGCAAATGGAGTTAGACGTGACCACACTGAAAGATAGTAAAGAGCCGGTCTACTTCAGGTGGAACACGACCAACAATCCTTATGCTGGCTCTAAAATGCCAAGAAAGTAGAATAGAAAATGTTAAGATACTGTTAGAAACACAACGAAGGACCCAAAGTGTACAAACTATTTTAAAGACCCAATATTTAGTCTATGAATCTAGTTCAAGTTTGACAAGTTCAAGAAAACAAGATACTGGAAGTTAACTTCAGCATTGTTTCATTACTGGTTGAGCCAAGCGATAAAGCACTTATTACTGTTCAAGAAGGGTAAAGGGTAATACTGTGTACAGTCAACATCTAGAATGTCTTAACATATGAGGGTGAAAAAGCAGTATGTGTGTAAAAGTAACTTTTTGTAGTGGGAAATGTGGAAGCTCTGTGGACCAGAGATGCTTCATCTTGAAATGCTGAATCAGTCTTGTGGCTGTGAATTCCTCCTCCACGGTTGTCGGCTACCAATAGTGGCTGAAGTTCAAAGCTCAAGCAAACAAGACATAACATCTACAATAAGTTGACTTTGGTTACAAGTACGCTACATTAATCATTTGTCTACAAGCTCTTGTGATCCCTGGCTGTTTTTTAATTTTTTTTCATTTGCAAAAAAAATGTTTACACCTCCCTAAAATGATTAGAATCTTTTTATGTGAACCATCTGGCTTGTAAATGCTGATAAAATCGGACCTGTGTTACAAAGACAAAACTGGAATTGTGGGTTTGTAAATGTATTTCCTGAAAGTTTGCGTCAGTGAAACGTCAGTCTGTGCCACTGTTTTACAGTGTAACCACAAGATCTGATGTAAAACTTATATTCCTAACCAGAGGAATTATTCTTCTTTTTTTTTTTTTTCCAAACTTGTGCATCTACAATTAAGGTTGACATCGCACAAATAAATAGAAAAGGCAACAGGTCCTCAATCCAGCCCAGAGGAAGTGACTCACAGTTAAGTTATGGAGTGAACATGACGAGCATCTACAAGAAATCAGTCATCAATGGTTGAACTGCAGAGAAGGAGAGAGAGGTCATTCACTATTGTCTGAGTTCACCTTCTGTATGTAATGTTGCAGTTCTCTCTTTGAGGACAATTTGCATCCCTACTAACTAAAACACATAATAAAATTGAAAGTAGGGAATTAAAATGTTTCACTATATCCAAAACCTCTGTTGCAAAGCAAATAGCTGAATGGGAGATAAAGTAAAGAAACATTGTTTCCATGCTTCTGGATGTTTATTTCTCTTCAACTCCTTGAAGCAGAACAAGGAGTAACAGTAACCCCAAACATCATAAAAAAAATAAATGTACAATAATGTTTTTGCCTGAACAAAAGTTACCGATCAGTTGTGACAATTGTGGTGAATTGTTTACATTTTCGACCTTGTTTCTTTGAAGTGATTTTGGAGAAAGGAATCTGTGCATGTCGGTCTGTGTAGCCGAGGCGACCCACTGGAGACGGAGAGGCTTAGTGAAATAAATCCAGGAGGTCAACAGCAGGCAGGTGCAGTGGCACGTCTTCAGCGGATCCTCTGGTCCTGGAGAAAAGGCGAGCAGCTTCAACTAACGTACAGGGTACCTCAAGACAAAAGGTAAAAAATTATTATTTTCATGCTAAAATGATTTGAACAATCCGGTCAACAACTGTAGCCTGATATTATTTGCTGCTTTTTATTTATTTAAAAGCAGAAAAAGACGGGCTCTTCGATCTAGAAAGGCAGCTTATGATCATTTGGACAATTAATAAGCACATCATGAGGTTTAAAACACTAAATCTAGTATCCAGGTAGCTCATGTGTCGTGTTACTTTGCATAATTCCTTATCTGCAAAACGTCTTAATAGGTCCAACAGCAGTAAAGAATGTGTTCTAAAAAGATGCATTAATTTCTCAAAACAACAGTTCATTATGATTCAGAATTTCTTTGCTTTCCATCTTTATTTTTACATAACTTGCGTCTGAAAGAAGACACCTATGCCTACAGTATGTTTATTTTTTCCATGCATGTTCTTTCAAGTTAATATGTGTACATACACAGCTAGAATTTAAAATCACATTTTCTCCATCACCACTGTATGACTGACCTTACATGTTTATGAGACACAAACGTCTGATATCGATGCAAATGAAAGCATGCTTTTATTGTGAAGACACAGAACTGCTGTCCCTTCTTCCTGACCTTGGTGCTAAGCCATGTAAATACCTCCTCATGTTTACGTGCTTGGAGTGCACAGCACTCTTCATGGGTAATCCAGTGTCACTCGGTTATATTGAATGGACACATTCACAGTTTGACAGTAAGCGGTATACTGTTGTTGGTAACGTCTGCCTCTGCTTAAAGATTTAACCAGATATTTGTATATAAAAACATAATTTTTTTCTCAGTATGACATGAAATCAGACTAAACTCTTCCTGTTTGTAGAGCTGTTATTACTGCCAAAATGATGTCTGTTTGTTGTTTATATTACTTCTCCTAGGTCAATAAGATTACTAGTTTTAATTATGATTCATATGGGTTTAATCCTTTTCCAACTGGGAAAAATTATTACCATATCAAATTTATTTAAAATAATTTTATTTTTAAAAATAAAATAAATGTTATTTATTTATTTTATTTATTTATTTTATTTTCAAATAATTTTTCACATTAAAAATTGAAGGAAAAAAAAGAAAAACTAATTATATAAAATAATCACCTCAAAGCTGCAGTTAAACTGTTAGATAAATGTACAGTTTTTCCTTCCACTGAACCTTCCATTTTAAAGCTTGGATAAACAGTTTTTCCTTCCACTCAACTTACCATGAATATGCAAAAGTTTAAAAATCTTTGTTTTAAGCTGAAAGCTATAAACAAAGATTATAGATTATAAGCTATAATAATTTTAATTGCATTAAGATGTGAAATGTATCACTTTGTGTGTATTACTCTAAATTAGCAAAGACATGCTAATTTACTGAGCTTTGCGTGTAGAATATTTTGCCAGTTTTTCAGCTTTATATGCATAAAAGTTGCATTATTGAACTAAACTATGAATTCCTGAATAAAGCTGGCAGTGGAAAGTGTCGGCTGCCTCTTTACCACTTTGTGAGGTGGAATAAATTGCAAGCAGGGCCGCTACCTGCTCCCGCTCGCTTCACGTGTGCCTCTAACAGCTGAGACCCTGTCTTGGTGTTGGTGTGTGTAAGTCACCTGGAAAGCCGTGTAGCAGCGGCAGCAGCGGGGCTCATGCGGAGGGGGGAGCTGCAGACCCACTCACATGGGATTAGAGGTTGCTAACCCTGATGACACAAGCTGTTCCCACATTTCACACACCCCTGGTTTGCTGAAGACTTAACTTGACACACACACACACACACGCACACACACACACACACGCCCGCACACCCCTACACACGCACACGCCCACACACACACACACACTTCCTCCTGAAGGCTTACATGCACCCCAACTATGACTGAAATGATAATTTAAGTAAAAAGCAACTAATTTAATAATTGGTTAATAGTTAACTGGAGTAAACACTAAAAAAAGGAAATTTGCTGTAAAGAACAAGACATTCAGAGCAATATTTGCAATTAATATAAAAACTATTCACATACCCACATTATTCTGTTGAATTTATTTTCTGTTGATTAAACATTGGAGGTTTTCCAGTTTGAACAAATGTGAAAATATATATTTTTTGACATCAAAAATTTGTAAAACCATGAAACCTACCTATTATATTTTATGAAATGACGATAATTGACTCAAAGTTGCCCTTGACCTTGTGTCCAAAAATGTTTCACTTAAAGAATTAAATGTTTATTATTAAAATAACAAAGAATTTGAATCAATATGAGTTACCACATTTAATTCCTCTTTGGGATCATTCAAATATTTTTGAATATGAAAAGGAATAAAAAAATTTATTTGCATTTTAATTTATTTCTAATGTATAAACAGGCTTAAGTTCTTAAATGAAAAATCTGCTCAAGGTGTCAATTTCTTACATAAAATATGTTTCATATCAGTCAATATTGATCATTTTTGATGAGGTTTTTGTTTGAAATATTGGCAAACTGGTGGTGTGAACTTTCCCATTTTATTCTGTTTTTAATTTAAATTTATATATATATATATACGTATATTTTCTCACATACATATTTTATACACATAAACATATGTATATATATATATATATATATATATATATATATATATATATATATATATATATATAAATAAAGAGTTAAATAAAAAAAAGAAACACTGAGAGTTTTTATTGATT
>CAEGAD010031941.1:0-40234 GCA_903067055.1 Poeciliopsis paucimaculata | reverse complement strand
TGTTTTTGGTTGTTTTGTTTATCAGTTCCAGTGTTAAGCGTTCTTTTGAAAATAAAGTGTATCCATCTTTGGCATGCATTATTACATCATTTCCATTAAATCAGTGTAAAAAGGTCTTCAAACAATATTATCGTTTATCGCAATAATTTTTGAGACAATTAATCGCTCAGCAAAATTTGGTATCGTGACAGGCCTAGTCCAGCGTTCTTTCAGTACCCAAATGGCCCATCTGGTCATGAAGCTGGTTGAGAACCTCAGCCCGCCATTCCTCTGGAAGTACGAGTTGGTAAGTAAGCTGGTAAACTGTCAAGTGTTAATGGAGAGGGTTTGCACAAGAGCAGCAGCCTGGTCCAGGCTGGGTGAGCTGTACACTAGTTGCCTGTCACATATTGCTTGGACTGAGTGCTGGTCAATAGAAATACAGGATGGATGTTCCAGATGTTGTTCAGTAAACTTCAATATTCTTTCTTTCTCCTTCAGAAACAAAGGATCAGCCACCTGCTCAGCATGAGGTCGCCGAGAAAGACCGTCAGCATCCGCATTTAACCTGCCAGCCCGATAAATGATCTTAAAAGTAAAAGTTGAAAGAGCAGAAAGCCATCTGTAGCTTGTAGCATCCAATTTAGCAGAAGTTAGCAGATATGTCAATGGGTTGCTATCTGTAACCACGGTGAAACCGGATCCATACAGGTAGTCATAGAATTTTTCTGTAATTGCCCATTTGAGGGCCAAAAACTCCAGTTTATGAGCAGGATATCGACTTGAGCTCTTTTAGATTTCTTTGCCGTTTTTGAAAAAGCATAAATGTAGTGCAGGAAGTGCTGCACCACAAAGAAAAAGAGGTTATGACCTCTTTTTCTTTGTGATTATGAAAGAAAAAGAGGTTAGTGAACTAAATATTGGAGGTCATTTTGGTTTTTTTCTTGTTTTTTTTTTTTTTTTTTGCTTGTGGTTTCAACAAAATAAAAAAAATAAAAAACAGTGGAAATTTTACTTTTCCTGCTGTCACATAGTTAATTATTAATATCCGATGGTGGCATTAAGTTATCAGCTCAGTTTTTTTTTCTTGTTTAAGCCTAACCAAAAATAAAGTTCCAATGATTTCCCCATGACCGCTCCTCACAAAACACAAGACAAATAACTTAAATTAAAAGGCGAATACAATAGTTTCAGCGCAGTTTTATCATATTTTAGATAGAAAAGCTCAGGGAGCTGTATTTTCTGAGGTAATGAGACCAGAATCTGGACTTGACTTGTCTGAGAGACTCTGGAGTGAAGTCAGGTTGAGGTAGCCGAGCTCTGTGGTTCGATTCGAGGCCACGGAGGCTAAACCATCAGGGGAGAAAGTCACATCTGACTGCTTGGTGTCACACTCTGGAGGAGCCTCGGAAAGATCCTGAATCTCAGACAGCATCATCCTTTGAAAACAGGAAGCACACAAACATATTTATTTTAAGCCCAGTTCACACTATACAATTTTTTACCCCGATTTCTCCCTTACGACTCTTCGAACGTTCTGAGTTCTAAGATTGTTGCTTGCGATAATCGTAACCGATCATCCTGTGATGTGTTACGAATGATTGGGTTTTAAAATTAGTTAGCTGGACTCGTAGCCATTATTTTGTCCTTATTGTTCTCAATGTAATGGCAAACATTAAAACAGCAAATACTGTTAACCGATGAAGCTTAAAGAAACGACAGAACAAAAACTAATCGAAACACACAAATGGTATAGACGGTCTGGAATCTGAATGTCAGTGAGAAATCAGTTCATGTGTGGTGTGTTGCTCTTGCCGTGTGGCCGGCTGAACACCACACACTGCACGATCGGGCCGATCGAATGCGTTATACCTACGATTTTGGTCGTCTAGTTTGTGGTCTCTCAGGTTTTGAAAATCGGCTGACAATTCTAAAATCATGTAGTGTGAACTGGACTTTACAAATCAGACATATGGACTCGGAGTCAGGCTCACCTCGCTGTCTGAACCGAGACAGGCGAAAGTTTCTGTGGGATAGTTGACATTTTCTGAAGTTCCTAAGAAGTCAAACCAAACCATGAGATTTGTTATTAATTATACATTTGGCTAACAATGTAATTTGTGACACTTTGGATAAATATTTTATGCCTTTATGATTCTGTTTCATAACGGTCAACAAACAAAACACCGTCTAGCACTGATGGCGGTGTAGAACGTTTCTGATCAGAATCCACAGCACAGAACTAACAAATAAAAAAAAATCTCAACGAAAACAAAATGTCATGCTGCGCAAAACAGTACCACAGCTTCAAATGTCAACGAAAGGAAAAATTATATGAAAACTAATTAGCTTTTGTGGCTTTCACTGAACAGAATCATAGTCAGGATTGTTGACAAAAATTTGCCCTAAAAAAAGCAGCAGTTTTGCAATATAAATTAGTTTTAAACTAATTTTCAACCTCTCGCCCATTTTGCTACTACCAAGAAACTAAAAAACGTATGCTTTAGTTTTCTTTCACTCTGTATTTGAATGATCGTTTTGATGTGAGGCCAATTAGAGGTTTAGTATCCTCTCTGTTTATATGTTCAATAATTTTATATACGTTAAACTTTTTATTCTGTGACTGTAGCAGTTTTTCTTTAATGCATCTACTAAGACTTTTTTTTTCAATGTATTTTAACAAAACTTTAATAATAGACACATTTAACTTTGTCTTGTTAAATATAATGTGTTGTATAATGTTTAATGGTTTATGCTCAATAAATTAGGCTTCTAAAGCTCTTAAATTAATATTGATAAAACCCCCATTTACTAATATTGTTCTAAACTGAGTTTGTTATTGAGTTGCAGATTTTTAACAGTTACCTCAGCAAAATGCATAACCTGCATGTTCTGCAACTTGCGTTCCAGGGTGGAAATCTGGCTGGACATTTGCAGAACTTTGTTCCCCAGATTCTTGTTCTCCGTCTCTAAAAACTGCACCCTTGACATGGAAACAAACACACATCAGAACAAGACGTCTGGGCTGGAAGAATCCGTCACGAAGAGCAACTGGTAAATGTGAAGAACAACATCACGTAAATGTGATGCATTTCCTAATCACAACCTTAGAAACTACATCATTTCTTTAATTATTCTTTTTTACACCACTGAAAACCAAAGCCAGAAAGTACACGGGTGTCACTGTCACATCTCATGACTTTGAGCATTATCTAGCTCTGCTGTAGGAGATGTCCTCTAATCACAACTTAAAATATAATCTTCCATTTCAGTGGATGATTGAGCACCTGTTTTTAGACACACAGGCTGTTAATTTGATGTTTTTCATGTTGTCGTCCTCCTCACTGAGCTGTTTCAACAACTTCCTCCTCTCGCTAAGGAGCCGTTCGTTTTCCACTCTTATGCACTCAACGACTTCCTTCTCCTGGAACAAAAACAATAACGTTAAAGTTTAGCTTCTTTGTCGTTACAAGAGCTACATGATGTATGACTCATAATCCAGTAGTTACAGACATATAAATCATTCATCCAGAACTGCCTTCAAAAGAAGTTCTCACTGGAAGCTGACTGAGAAATCACATTAGGGTTGGTACTGTTTTAAGAAAGACAAAAGCAGCTGAGAACAGAAAAAAAACAACTTTTATCCTCACAAAGATTTAGTTAAATCACTGTGCTCCAGTTTACCGGGTGGGTATGAAAAGTCCTTTTAGAAAAAACAGGGTTAAAAATACTAAATCAGGGGTGTTCAAAGTGTGGGCTGTGGGCCATTTATGCTCCCTCGCCTGATTTTGTGCGGCCTGCTGGCTGACATTCAAGAGCAACACAGAATTAGCCCGTCATCACAGGTGGTTGATGCAGATGGAAACTTCATATTTAATCATTACAGACACATTAAAATCATCTTAAAATCTTTAAATAACCATATTATTTGTAATATTTGCAAGGACAAGATCCATCCGGTTCCAAAGACGGAGTCTGAATTGCTGTCTGATTCACTTTTTTATTATTTCTTTCATTGGGTGCCTGATAAATATTTCTTTCAATAGGGCAAACCGCCTAAGAGTTTTAGCTCTAAAAAACACTTTCCAACAAAAAAAACAACACATCTAATTTGTTTGTTTAATTCAACCTCTACATTATTGAGCAGCTAAAAAAGTCACAGTATGAGTTTTTATTAAAAATATCATTTCTTTGGGCCTGTGGGTGTTTTTGACTCGACAGTTTTGGCTCGCGTTGTAAAACGTTTGGACAACCCTGTATCAAATAATTAGTGCTAACCAGAATCCTTCATTAATGCATGTTTCATAAACAGCAACAGATCTGCAGACTCACCTTTTTCAATGAGTGGTAGCACAAGGACAACTCTCTCTCCAAATTGTTTATCTTCTTGTCCCGCCACACTGTTTCTTCATCCAGTTTCTGTTTGGCTCGGGACAGTTTTTCCAATAATCTCGCCTTCATATTGTGGTATTTACTAGACACAGTCGATGGACACAACAAACAGGTGTGATGCAAAAACAGATGAGTCATAATCATACAAAACTTTTTAAAATGGCTGAGGAGTTAATTTAAAATGAATTTCACACAAAAAGGATTTTCAAGCCCGTGTGGCTTCACTGACGCAGTAACTCCAGTCCAAAATATTTGTTTACATTTTAACAGTAGATTGGACAGTAATTGAGTCAAAGAAACTGATTGTAAATTCAGTTTTTTGTGGCATAATTAAAAGCAACTTCCTGAAAAAAGCAGGTTATATTTCTAAAAGAAAACACTAATAAAGGCGTGTTACCTTCGCTCCTCATCAATAGATTTAAGTGCTTTACAGATCTGCTCCTTATAAGACTCACGTTCTTCATCATCAAACATCAGAGCCTGCCTCCCTTTGGGACATTCAGAACTCTCCTTTGGTGCAGAACATAAACAAACACAGAAAGAGAAACTGTCTGTGTTTTTTCCTGAATGCTCAGTTAGGTCACTTGTTGCCTGTCATGAATAACAAAAGGGACTAAAAACTGATCTGGCCGGGTAACACGGGTCACCTCGAGTGTGGAGCTGTCCTGTGAGGGAAACTCTTCTGTCCTGCCGGATTGCTCCAGCTGTGAGCAGATGTTTCTAACAGTTATAAAGTCGTTAATGTTGCTTTGGTAATTCTGTAAAACCTGAAGACACTCGTCCTGCAAGAACAAAAGAAGCTATATTTAAGTACATAAGACATTATTTTTGTTTATATATTTGCCCGGTCACTCACTTCTGGCTGCTTCTCCGCGAGGCAGGTTGTTTGAAAACTGATGTTATCTTGCTCATACTTGCAGGTTTCATAGACCGGAGTTTCGTCTGTTGTCATGAACTGAAAAAAAAATAACCTAGACATGTAACAACAGTTTTGGACTTCCACTCAAAAATATTTATAGTGTTTTTAATAAATAAAGATGGCAACAGAGCAACACAAAGAGCTGCAAAAAAGTATTTTCCCCTTCCAGACTTATTCTTTTTTTGTCTCTTTAGATGAAATTTATAGAGGGAAAAAAGATATTTAAACCACACAAAAATAACTGCCCATCTTGTCAATTAACACTAAGCATTGATTTAAGACATTGCTTTGTTAGGATAAAAAAACACTCAAATAAAATGACAAAGTAGGTTATAATATTTTTAATAAAGTCAACCTCTGTGGTTATTATTTAAATAAATGTATTTTCTGAACATAGGATAGTGCTTTCTGTTATAAGTTTGAATAAATAAATCACAGCTGCATTTGGAGACACTTTGGGAAAAACTAAAGTCGTTGCTAAGATGGTTGGAGTTTGTGTGCACCATTAGATTTGATGTTAGTACTTTTTCCCCTTTCCCATGTGGTGCATCTTTTGGCTGCAACCAAGCATTGTTATGAATTAAGACAGTACAAAATTACTGTCAGTCTGTTATTGATGGTCAATAAATCAACAGGCCAATTTTGGGCGAAAACACTCCAATGTGGTCGAATTAAAACAATTCTAAAGCATTCTTCAAATCCTGACTAGCAGTTATTGACGCTAGGAGTGCTAATACCAGTTAGAAGATTGTTCAGTTTGATATCAGATTTTGCTTGATGCTATAAAACATCAGACAAAAAGTAAAAATACAAGAAGTCTGCAAGAGGAAAAGACTTTTTCCAATGAGCTGTACAAGCTGAAAGACAGAAATAAGCCTTAAAACTAACGGTGTTTCTGCCTGGACATACATTCGTTAAATCACTAGCTTGGCCTATTGGAAGTGTGTAAGAACCCTGGAGGTTCCTTACGGCCAACTCCAACTGCTTCACTACCTCCTGCAGAGATTCAACCTACGACAACAACATCACACAGATCAGTAGCAGCAAAATAATACCTGGTAGTTTGCATGGAAGTATGAAAAATATTTTTGTGTATGAAGAAGCAGATTCAAATCTTTGTCTTTCACTTGTAACTATGTCTACTTACACCTCCCTCCTTTGTCTCCATGGTTTGTTGTGTCAGTGCAGGTAAGTATTCTTGCAAAATTATGTGTGATTTATCGTCCGTCGTCAGTTCGGCTCCTTGCATCTGCAGGAAAAACCACAGCAAATCGCTTTCAGTTGGTTAGGTGAATATTTTAAATCATATCAATAACAGTTCAGGTGGTTTCCAAGGAGATGCAACAGACTGTTTCAAAAGAAAACACCTCAACCGATCCATCAAGTACTCAAATGAATGCTTTTTGTTGGTTGTTACCAAGTATCATGCCAAAATTTTCTTCTTCAAGAAGCATTCAGTCTTATCACCCTGTAGTTAGTCTTTAAGATGACAACATCACACAAAAGTTCACTTTTACAAACTGCTCTTACAAAGTCACGGGCCTGAAACGTTTCACATAACAGCTGAACCCAACTCCTGCTGGAGGTCGGCTCAGAAATGAAGAGACTTACTTTGTCGTCTTCTCTGTCCTGGTCAGCTTGTACCTCTATCGTTAATAACCGCTGCTGCTCCTGCAGGGCTGATCCCAAACGCTCAACGTCCTCCTGCTGACACGCCATCTAAACCAAACAGATTCAGTACCGCTCAGATGCAACTCAGTCGCACTTTTTCAACTAATAACAGCTTTCAGTATTTTGTTTTAAATAAAAACATTCAAATGTGTCGTTTGATTTAGCTGTTAGGATCCAACAGATTTTCACATTTTAAAAGTCCGTTGTAAATTGCTGCTTCACATAATCCAATCAAAATACACTTTCTTTTTTTTTATTATGATGTTAGGAGATATTTTAAAAATTTATACAGAAAAAAAAAGAAGAAAAAAAAAACAGGACAAACTTATACAGCACAGATACAGAAAACAAAAAACAGGAGGGATGTACATAAATTACAGCACTTATTTGAGAAAAGTAACTAATTTATATATAAACTGAAAGGTCCACATCATTCTGGTTCACATTACTGGTCTTTTAATTTTGAAATATTCAAGAACACATTCCCACCTTTTTTTAAAAGCATAAAGTTTCCCATTCAGACAGAATCTCAATCTTTCTAATACAATAACTTCAGAAATTAAGTTCAAAATACACTTTCTAATATTTAATTAAGAAATTATATTTTGGCTATTTTAGCTCTAAATAGAGTCCAGCAATCATCACTGCAATCCTGTTTGGTTGTAATCTTTGGATATATTATATTTTGACTGAGATGATGAAGTTCCCAAATGATGGAGGTCATCCGATGTGGATCATAAAATATCCAGAATAAATTAAAGTGCACATTGTGATTGTATGTACACTCCTGACTAGAAGAATTTACAGTTTTTCTCTTTTGTCTTCCAGATGTAATCTCCAACAGACAGGACGCCAATCTGGTTTGGGTGGTTCATATCTGCCCTGCATGAAAACCATTTTGTGTCAGAAAGTTTCTTACCGTTTTCTCCAGAGACTTTTTTTCTGCATCCAGGGAGCGGACTCTGTTTCTCAAGGCTCTGATCTCAAGGTCCAGACGGTCATTAAGCTCTTTGGCCTTCCGCAGCTCAACCATTTCTTTATATAAAATAAGAAATTTTAAGTTATCGAGTCGTATGATAATTGGTAATAAATATAATATTGTTGTTTTATTTTTAGTGAAGCAGTAGTTGGTTTTCATAATGTCCCATATATTCAGATAACCACTGTAGTATAAGACAGATTCATATCAATGCACTAGAAAATCAAAAAAGTTAATTTTTCTCGGTTACGTTATTAAAAATCAGAGACATATAGGATTTAGTGTAGATTTTTAAGCCATGATTGATTGATGGCTGATGGTTGATTTTGTCACAATCCTGGGTAGTTTGAGTTTTAGTTTTCTGTTTGTATTTTGATAAATTCCCTGTGGTTTGTTGATATCCATACATGTACTCAGTTCATTCCTCTTCATTTTGGTCATCTTATGTTCTGATATTTATGAATGAAGTAATTGTTCCCTTTTACTCTACATTCAAGAGTAATAGGGAGAATTTTAAGATAAGAAAATCTACCATTAGTAATGATTTGGGGAGTCAAGTCCTCTGCTAATGTTGGTTTTATCACAAAGTCGGCAAAGATCTCTGCCAGGAAATTCTGGAGAAAATTATGCTTCCTTCAGATCACTGATATTATTAAGCTGGTCAGCTTTTGTACATGTTGTGGTGTGGTTTTTATTTTAGTTCATGTTTAACTTTGTGCAACTAACACTGTTAAATAATTAAACCACAACCGGGAACAATGGCTTACCATATTCTTTTAGTTTTCCTACTTCTTTCCTGAGCTGCTTCACCTCCTCCTGTGCTGACTGCAGCTCAGGCTCTGAAACACAAAAAGCAGAAATATTACATTTACAGGGTTCTTCTTAAAACAGTGGCTGGAAAAAGGAGCTGTGAAAACAATCTGTTTCAATTCATTGTCTTAGGATCAGCTATGAGAAATCTTAAGATTTTCTGGGGAGGGTTTTCCACAGATTTTCAGAACACAAAAGTTCTATTTCAGACAATAATCTAATTAAATACAAAATGGTAGTTTTCAGGAAACAGCTACTCAAACCAACCTGGGCTTTTGTGAAAGCAGAATTTCTTCCCAGTTAAATCATGGATTAACACTGATTTTGGGACACCTAATGTCATCTAAATGTCATGTCATCTAAAAAAATGTCATCTAAAAAAACAAAAAGCAATCTAAAGAAATTCTAGTAAAATTTCTTTTTTACTAGAACAGTTTTTGCCTGGGAAGGGTAACAAGGGGATACCCTTCCCAGGCAAGGGAATATATATATATATATCTAGATATATATATCTAGATATATATATATATATATATATATATCGATTTAGATAAATGGAGATAGTACATAGTTATTTGTCTAACATTAAAATTGATTTGATTGGAAACATTTGGGTGTTACAAAAAACAAGTAATTTGTAAAAAAAAACAAAAAAAAAAAAACATCTTTACCACTCTGTAAGTGACTGACTACTATGTTTTACCATATGTTTTCTGGGTAAAGTGAGCAGATTCCAGCTCATCTTTCAAATGCCGGATCTCGTTGTGGGCCATGGCCAGCCTGCGGGAACCTTCTTCCACATCCCGCTCCAGTCGGGAACACTCCTTCTCCAAACGTCTTGGTTCACCAGCCAAAGGTGTCTCCCCACCCTGGAAGGGGATGAAGACACATGCTTCCAAAATGGACAAATCTGAAGCGATTTAAACGTTGGTAAATAACAAAGAAAGACTTGAGTAAATATATCCATAAAAACAAGCTGAGACAGAGACAACACCTTGAGATACGATCTGGAGAAAGATGCATGAGGAGTGTGGGAACTTGAACTTCTGTCATGCAAAGTTTATCTGCTGCTGATATACAAGATTAGTATCACTGGAAAAGATAAAACAAAGTGTGATGTTAGAGAATCCAAAAAACTGGCATGCAGAAGATGCCCACAAAGTCAGCGTCATCATCATCCAAATGACGGCAGTTTCATAGTTTGTTAGTGCATGCAGAATACACTGCTGCTTAGCATGACAGTGCTAAGCAGCAGTAAACAAGATCAATGAAGATATTTTACAGATCTTCTCAGTCGCTTTGGTGCATTTCTCAAATCGTTCTCAACATTTGCAAAACAGTAAACACATTTCTCAAAACCGTTTGTACAAACAGAACACCATGGATTACCTTCAAAAACCAACGTCTTTCTCAAAATCCTTAACTCATTTCTCAAAATTAAATATTTGTGTGAGTGAACACGTCAATGCCTCAATAAGACAAGTCCTTGTTTCATCGAGTACAACTAAGACAGTCAAACTGATTAGTAATGTTGTCAATGCAAGAGTACTCTAGAGGAATGTTCTGTTGGAAACTATGGCTAAAGTTTTCATGACAAGACTGGACAAGACTCACATTGTTCTGTAATTTGTTGACCATGTCAACATCGTCACTGTGATACAGAAAGGAAAACAGAACGACAGAACACAGAGAGAAAAAATGCAGAAATGGTACCAATAAGATGATCTCCTTGAGAAAACTGTAGTGCTTGTAGTGTAGTGAATTACAGGTCAGTATTCATATACTTTCTATCTCCATGTTGAAAAAACAAGCCATTGCCTAATGATGCTGGAGCGACAGGAAAATAGCAGATGCCCTCAGCCTCTTCTGTTTTGCCTCCCACCTTCTTCCTCTTCTCTCTGGCTGTTGATCCCATCCAGTCCCTTGTCTTTTCATTGTCAGAAACGTAACATCGTCTTGTGCTCCAGCTATACAGTACAATCTATGTACTCGATAGTTGATGGTTCATGAGATGCAACTTTGAGCTACTTGATAAAACTGGTTGATCTTTGGTTGAGCAGATGCCTCACACATTTTGAGAACGTCAGGATTCACCTGGGAACAATGTACCAACTCAGAGAAAGAAAAGTCTAATAAAAATGTATAGAAATATGCCCAACATATTATGATAACTTTGCATGTTAAGACTTTTGCTTAAATGTTGTTAAGTTGAGATGATTTAAGAGAGAACTACACATGACATAAGCAACAGAAAAGGTAGGAAAAAGTAGAGAACTGTTCATAATCACTTTCATGGATATATCAAAGCATTTTCAATTGGTTGAAAGAAATGAGAAACTGCTTTTCTTGATATGCATGAAATGCAATAATATGAAGTTTGGGCAAGTAGCTTTCAGAATTACAGTTCTGTTCTGAGAAATGCACCAAAGTAACTGAGGAAAACTGTAATATTGGACAAATGTTCTGAGAAAAGAAAGTTATCAAACCAACCAAGCTCTTTGTGGAAAAATCCCCCAAAACACTCATCAAATCCTGGTACTAGCTTTACTGAGCGATTGGTTTTTAATATAGAGCTGCCTTGGTTTGGATAGTTTTGTTTCCCATTTATAAATGAAATCAGAAAACTTTATTTTGTATTTACACAAGTTTCCTTTCTGTGATATTTTTTCTCGCATTTTTAAAGTAAAGAGAATCAAAAACAGAAGAAGTCTGTAAGAGGTCTAAACATGTTTTCTTAGCACTGCACATAGAAAATAACCAGTGTATAGAAGCTCGTATACATACAGGTACGAAGGCGCGTTTGCTCTGCAAAGTCTTATGGAATCCAAATATTTTCTTCCATGAGCTTTGTAAAGGTCGTGGGGACCTCTTGTGGGTGGGCTGCAAAATTACAATTAATACCAGAAATTATCTATATAATAATGAAGAAAAAAGAAAAACATAAATTTAACCACTATCATTCAATCAATCAAAGTGCTTTAATGGGGTTAACAGTTTAAGATTAATTATGCAAGCAAAATGTTCAGACTACTACAGATTAAGTAAAATAATTACTAAGCAAATACAACTAATTAATATATAAATTGTAAAATTGAGGAAACAGAGTATGGAATAAGTACGTATTGCAAAGAGGAAAAATGTAGAAATATTACAATTCTAAATTTGTAAGATTTTACTTTATTGTAAGAAAAACAGATAGGAACTGAACAAAAAAACTTTGTTTTATAAAATTGTAAAGACTCAAAAATAACCAAAAAATGGGCTTAGATCATATTAAAAATGCAACAAAACCAAACAGAAATAAAGCTTCAAGAAAAATATGTGTTCTAAAGATGAATACCATGGTCAGCATATCTAATTCAACATTTAGTTCAGGTTTTTACATGAAAGAGTCACAAAAATTGTTCTCAGGTGATCTGAATCATCATAGTCAAATATGTTGGCTATGAGTAATTAATACTTTCAAAAAGCAATTAAAGCAGCTCAAAATTGGTTCAAAAATGCACCTGTCACTCCTGCAGATACTTTAGAATCAGTGTGGTGTGAACTCACTTTTTGGTCTTCATCAGCATCATAGACAAATGTTTATAATGGTCAGGTTGCAGACCAGTGCAGCAGAATTCACTGGACTGAGATAAAAACACATTCTATTCCAATAAATCTCACTTTTTTACCTTGGCAGTTTTTATCTGTGAAGACTTTAAAAATTGCACCCACACACCACGGAAATAATAGTTTTGGTAGTACTGTTTCACCAACCGCACATATGACGGGGTTCAGTGGTTCTGCATGGGTCCTTGGTCGACTCTCTGGGTCTCCACCACCTGGATCCTGATTCATCTCAAGCAGGGAAGCTCTCTCCACCAGGAGATATGCCACCTGCTCACTGGGGGAGCTGTGAATCAGCTCAGTGAGACCCTGCTGGTACAACATTTTAGCAACTTCATTTATCTGGGAATCTGGAAGAAAGGAGTAGGAGAGGTGGAAGTAATTTAACTCATAATCATTACATTTCTAGGGTTGAAAGTGTTTTGGTGATGTGGTGCTACATAAAGACAGATTTTGATAGCAGAAACAGCACATGTAGCATCAATAAAGTGCTACATTTAATTAATTAAGAACAGAAATTATATAAGGAAGGAGAAAGTGGCTCATTCCTATGTAATATCATACCGCAGTCAGAAATAAGCACTGAAAATGTGCCAGAGGTTTCGTCAAATGTCTATAATTACTGAAACAATGTGCAAGTAAAAATCCTACCTTGCAGTGAAACGAGGTGCAGCAGCTGCTTTTTGAGTTGTTCGTTCTCATCTTGTATCTCCTGAGCCAAAACGTCTTTCTGCTCTGTGAAGATTTTGATCTGCTCCAAGGACTTGCGTACCTTGCAGACAAAAAGATCGCCTTGCTCATCATTACAATCTGAGACAACGCTTTTTAACGAAACAGTGATAATCTACCTCTGCCATCTCTGCTAAATGTTGCAAGCGTTTGGCTCCCAGATCCTTAGTCACACTGTCCAGACAACTTCGTGTGTGAAGGAAGGTTCGCCACAGAAAAGCCAGCTGAGCCTCTTTGGAGGCCTCAGGTGCAAAACCTTCCTCAGTCAACCATGTCATGATCTGCTCCAGCTCCTGGAAGAAAAAGAAGAAGAAGAAGAAACATAGTTAGGATTATGTGAAGGAATATACAGCACTTTTATGCCTGTAAAGCTTGTACTGTTTTTAGCTTCTCGAAATGAATTAAAATCCACAAAGGAAATAAACATCTTCCAATACTTTTAATCGAATACAATGATAAAACCACCTTTCAGTTTTTATACTTCACTAATCTAGAACACGCTTCTAGAAAACTGCAAAACTGATTGAACAGTTTTTTTAAATCAAGGCTAAATCCATTTTGCTTAGAGATGCCTCTGATTAAAAATAACCGGGACATCATAAAGTGTACTTTATGACGTTCACTTTATGATGTACACCATTGTTTATCCTTGCATTTTGTCATTGCAATGTGATTTTGTTTTATTTTTCCATCTAGTCATGTAAAGCATTTTAGAAAATATGTTGTTATAGGGTCTTGCTTTATCAATCTTCTTTATGTTTTCAGGCACAAATTTTTAAATCTCTCAGGGCTTCTGGGGTCATTTTTAAAATATAAAAACAAAATTCACTTTGAGCTAACAGCAGAAATTTGATAGATAATTGGATAGATGGATATAACTTTTAGACAATGTGACAGTCAATGAAATGAAAAAGAGAAATTGTATCTTCTCCAGACATCCTATAAATATTACAGCAAATCATCTTGCAGCCAAGTCGCATAATTGGGTAAATAACTATTTAACGTGCTGAATCTAAACTACAAAAATATGCATGTTTAAAGTTCTTTGTGTATTCATTAAAGGCTAAAACATACGTCTGCTGTTTATATCTGGACTATAATATAAACACTGCATGTACAGACAATTAGATAATTTTACTTTTACAAAGAAGTTTGTGTCTTTCTAAATGGACGTCGATGATTCTTGTTTTTAAAACAGCCGTTTCTATAAATGGTGTTATGTTGACAGCCCTGTTAAGGTCTGCAGTGAGGACTGCGTCCTCTGTTAGCTGGAGGAGTCGCTGTTTACTTTCGCTGCTGAGATTGTCTGCAACGTTCAGCTTCGGATCCATCCGAAAAAGAAACAGCGGTGATTTCACACCGTGTGAAGTTTCTACTCTTGTTTCTGCGGAGGACCGCTGCTGCGTCTTAAAGGTTTTACGTCCAGCTATTAAGAAAAAACAAATATGTTCACTACCTCTGCTTGAGCCATCGGTCCTGAATAGAGAAACAACTCTGAGTGGTGATGCGTGAAAACAAAGACGCCCTTTTCTTGGAATCGTCCGAGTTACTACAAAATGCTAACAGCGAGATTCAGAACGATAAAAGTATGAGAAGTTGTTTTCTCTTTCCGTCAGTTATAAACTCGGACCGAGATGCGTTCAATGTACTCCCAAACGTGGGATTTAGTAACCAGAGCCCTGAAAGTGCCATGTGATGACAAGAAAACTTTAAATGCGAACTAAAACGCAAACTCATAGTATGAGGCGAATATGTGAAGCATATATAATCACGTAATGACAGCAAGAGAGCGATATTAAGTTTGAACCGCAGTGATTTGTCCGATGGTCCCTGAAGGCGTCACAGGGTACCAAACCGTTCCGCACGTCACGTTGTTTGGGTGACGTGTTGATCAGTTTTTTTCTTCTACAACAAAACTAAAAACAAAACAAGAATCCAAAACTTAGCATATTTTAAAAACTCTCTTCGGAACCGAGTTTAATCAAATTCGGCTTTGCACATCAAGAGACTTTTTTTTTTTTATTATTTCCACATTCTTTCATGCAAAAAGACTCAGTTATATGGAAACTCATGTATACATATAAATGTCCAGATCCAACCGTCAATAAAGCGGGGTTATAAAAGACGAAACTAAAGCTCGTCCATTCCACAGTCCCCATTTAAAAATCTGATCAGGGCTCCAAAAAGGCTTGGCTCAAAGGAATCTTCATGTCCTGTTTCCACATTTAAAAACAACCTCCAAGGATTTTCTGCTTTATTTGTTTTTATTTTAACAGAATGTGAGAACACCCCAGTAAAGAAATCAAAATGGTCACGCAAGACCCAGGAATGGAAGGGAACCAAGATGGATGAGTGGTTAAATGAAGGGAACCAGGATGGATGGATGAATGAGTGAATGAATGAATGAATGAATGAATGAATGAATGAAGGGAACTTGGATGGATGGATGGATGGATGGAGGGAACTAGGATGGATGGATAGATGAAGGGAACCAGGATGGATGGATGGATGAATGAAGGGAACCAGACATGGCTGGATGGAGTTCGTTTGGGTCAGAAAGCAGCTTCTTATCAGGATGGTATAGTCAAATCTTCATTTTCTACTGCCCAGCAGAAGAAGCTCTCTGTCTCCTCTCTTCCAGCATCCATCAGCTCAGTGTGACGTAGCGACTCAAACTCAATAAGTGAGGCCATTTTCAGGCTGTTTGATCTCAAATCTCCCCCACCAATGGCGTCTCATGAGCGAGTCGTAGCGACACACCGCCGACCCGTTCGGCTCATCACTGACTGTACTGGAGTCCGATTTCGTCAAGCTGCTGTGGGACACTTGATGAAACTCTCCTTGCTCAGACACAAATAAAAAGGAGAAACAGGAACTCTGACAAGAATTGTTTTCATCAACATTTGTAACATGATGGAAAATAAAAATCCAACTGAGAAGAAAGAAGCTGTTGAATGGAGGACCGAAGGGAAGGAGTCTTCTTCTGGTCCTAACAGGAAGAAGACTTTTAAATTTATTTTGGACACTTAAAATGTTTTCAGATTCTAGCATTTAATGTTCATTAGAATTTAAAGTTTATTAATCTTTGAGAATGTGTTTTTGCATCAGTATGCCATAGCCACTATCAGTTGACAATGGTATTAAAACAATATTGTTTATGGGAATAACTTCAGGGACAATTTATTGTCCAGCAAAATTTACGTTGACTGTCACAATAAGTTGTGCAGGATGATAAATTGTCCAAGAAGTTATTGCTATAAACGATAAAACGGTAAGGAGTCCATCCTCAACTAATACAACGGCTAAAGCATAATAATGCAAGAACACATTCTCAAAGATCAATAAACTTTAAAAACCCAACTGAGAAGAAGCAAGCTGCTGAGTGGAAGACCGAAGAGAAGAAGTCCTCTTCATTCTCAAACTAATTCTAATGAACATTTAACACTGGAACTGGAAGACATTTAGAACATCCTATATAAATAAACAGAATCTACAAAATAAAAGGAATTATGAAGTCCATGGTCTCAATTAAACCTTTTATTAAAATAACAATTTTGTTTACAAAACACATGATTGAAGACTTTATTCGTCCAGTTTTTGGTAGAAAGAGAAACAAATCAAGCAAATGGAAATTGAGGACAGGAAGGCGACAACAGAAGAGGTGCAGGTTCTAGGTCAAACCTTTTAACGACTCAATGAAATCACCATTTTACAAAAACTCACTTTTAAACATTAACAGCAAAATACCTGCTGCATTCCTTAAGATAGAGGGCCAACAAAAGTTTCAAGTCAACAATAAGGAAGCATCACCTGGGAAAGCTTTCTGGGTTTCCTACAGAAATCCTGCTGAGCCCAGTGGAAGAGCTGCTCTTACATCAGTGGTCTGCTGCGTGTTTCGGTTATAAAATGTCAAGTTACAGAAAGTCGGAGGTGCAGGATCAGGCATCAAAACTCAGAAATAACAGCATGTGAAGCCAACGGCAAACTGATGGGATGGTACAATTGGTTCACAACTCCTCAGTCAGTTCAATGTCCTAAAATCTTTACTTTAATCTGTCTTTACAGTCACTGGTGGAGAAAATCCCCATTTAAAATAATAACCCATAGTCTGGTGGGAGGAATAAAGCCTATTCGGGGGAAAAAATAAAGCCCGGCTGATAAAACACTTTGAGAAACTGACTTCTGTCTATATCTCTGGTGGTAAGCGGGAACCCTATCTATATAGTCATCTCTAAATAGGAATACTGTATTTATATTTCTAAGCAATCTTTGGGCTGCTCTTGGTCCGATCCCTCACCTAGGACCCGTTTGCCCCGGCAGACCCGTCCCAAATAGATGCATGAAGCCTCCGACAGCCCTAGGATCACTGGGACACTCAAACCCCTCCACCACGATAAGGTGGCAGCCCACAGAGGGGAAAAAACAAAGCCAGAAACAGTTCCATTCTCTGACCTGAACTGATCTGGAGAGAGGCCAGAAGGTGGCGCTCTCATGTTTCTAACTAACCAACGAGTTCAGTTAGAAACTAAACCTTTTCTAACTAAAAAGTTTAGTTAGAAACTAAGCTCTTTGTTTTCTCAGTTATTTTTCTTTCGGTAGGAGCTACACCTGGTCTCCTGTTCTGATTAGCTGTGGCTCCTTCCTGGAGGAGGGTACTGGCTGACATGATGCTGCTATCACCTAACCGTTCTCCCTCTCCTTTTCATTTTCATGATCATGGAAAGTTCTCTGGATCAGCTGACCTGTTGTTGTGTCTTTGCTCTGTGTTTCCTCACCTCTTGTCGGTCATGGCAGATTGCTGCTGGTACTGAGCCCGGTTCTGGTTCTGTTGAAGGTTTCTTCCTGGTAGAGCGGAGTTCTTCTTCTCCACTGCTGCTACATGCATGCTCTGAATTAGGGACTGCTGTAAAGTCAACAACTCAACACAAGCGATTTGCTGTCGCCCCCCTGCTAGTCAGGGGGAGTGAATGTTACAAGTAATGACTCCATACAATAAGTTGGGTTTAATTTGGTACAGACTTCTTAAACTACTTTATAATTAAGTGAACTTAATGAATTGATAACTTGAATCAATAGTAATCTGACTGAAATGACTTTTCGTAAAATGCATTGACAACAACATTGTTCTGAATTAACGTTATAATTCTAAGCTTTTAACCTTTTGGTATCTACTTTTAGGGTTTTGAACATTTTGGTATCTACTTTTGTGGTTTTGACTGTTTTGCACCTATTTTTGGGGTTTTGAACTTTCTTGTTTTGGTTTTTGGGGTTTTTGTTTTTTTATATTGTTTATTGGTGGGGCTCAAGTCTTAGTTTGAAAGTTCAATTTTATTTATTGCCAATTCACAACAAATGTCATCTCAATGCACTTTGAAGTAATTTTAGTTCAATCACATGTATTCCAATTGCTAGTACTATAAGCTCAGTTGATTATTAAAGTGGTAAAAAAAAGTTTGTACCAAATTAAACCCAACATATCTATGGAGTCATTACTTACAGCATTCACTCCCTCTGACCAGCAGGGGGCGACAGCAAATCGCTTGTGTTGAGTCATTGACTTTACAGCGGTCCCTAATACAGAGCATGCATGTAGCAGCAGTGGAGAAGAAGAACTCCGCTCTACCAGGAAGAAACCTTCAACAGAACCAGAACCGGGCTCAGTACCAGCAGCAATCTGCCATGACCGACTGGAGCTGAGAGAAGACAGAGCAGAGACACAACAACAAGTCAACTGATCCAGAGAACTTTCCATGTTCATGAAAATGAAAAGGAGAGGGAGAATGGTTAGGTGATGGCAGCATCATGTCAGCCAATACCCTCCTCCAGGAAGGAGCCGCTAATCAGAACAGGAGACCAGGTGTAGCTCCTACAGAAAGAAAAATAACTGAGAAAACAAAAGCAGCTGAAATAAATAATGTAGTGGAAACAGAAAATGACAAACAGCAGCATAAATACTGGCAGATCACAATAAACCAGTCTGAGCCTATACATAATAAATGCCATAATCATGGTAACACTAAAATTATGCAAAAACACATTTTCAAAAATAAATATACATTAAATTCTAACATTTAACACTGAAACTTGAAAACATTTTACATCTAAAATAAAACAAAATTAGTTATGAAGTCTCTAAACAGAATTGTTCATAAAAAAAAAAATTGGGTAAATGAGGCTAAAGTACCAGACTGAAGACTTATCCAGTTTTTGGTAGAAAGAAAACATAAAAGAAAAAAAAATGATAAACTGAAGTTGTTTTGATAAATGTTTCAAGTTCAGCTATTTCTTCTGTCTGCCGATGAAAGATTAAATCCGAGAGAGAGAAAAAAGAAGATCCATGTGAATTCCTGAACGACAACAGGACAAATGCAGGTCTAAGGTCAAACAATTAACTCATTAAAGTTTGCGTGTTTTTTAAAAGTGCCAATTTTATTCTAACAGCAATATACCAGCAGCATTTTTTGTGGAAGACTGCTGAGCCCGATGGCAGGGTCACTAAGATCATCCATCAGTGGGGTGGCAATTTAGGTTCTTTTCCATTGTTGTTGGGGCAATGATCCAGGAGGGTTCCTGAAGGACAACAATAGGACAGGTGCAGGTTTAACTCTTTAACAACTCAATGTATAGTCACTTTTCAAAAACTCACACTTGCAAATATCAAACAGCAAAATACCTGCAGTATTTCTTGAGGAAGACTACTGAGACTGTTAGGGTAATTAGTGTCATCCATCAGCAAGGGGTGGGAGGAGGAGATGAGGACCTTTTCAGTCGAAAAATGGGGATACGATGAAGGGCGAAATCCAAGACGAAAAATTAGACGATCCAGGAGAATTCCTGAAGGACAGCAGGACAGAAAGATAACAAGACATGTGCAAGTTTAAGGTGCAAGTTCTCTGAAATCATCACTTTTCAAATACTCAAAAGACCTCTCTAATAACGGCAAAATACCTGCAGCGTTTCTTGAGGATGACATCTGAGCCCGATGGCAGGGTCACTGAGGTCATCCATCAGCGGTGAGTGCGAAGGTCTTTTCCATCGGCCATTAGGTGGGTCACTTGAGGACTGTTCTCCCCCATGAGTCACTGGGGATTTTGTTGTCACTGCAGTAGTTTTCACCCCTCTACCTGTCGGGAGAGTTCGTTTTCACACAAACTCAACCAAAAGGCAACTGACCCCTTACCCGTCGGGAGAGTTCGTTTTCACACAAACCCCACCGAAAGGCAAATGACCCCTTACCCGTCGAGAGAGTTCGTTTTCACACAAACCCCACCGAAAGGCAAATGACCCCTTACCCGTCGAGAGAGTTCGTTTTCACACAAACCCCACCGAAAGGCAAATGACCCCTTACCCGTCGAGAGAGTTCGTTTTCACACAAACCCGACCGAAAGGCAACTGACCCCTTACCCGTCGGAAGAGTTCGTTTTCACACAAACCCAACCAAAAGGCAACTGACCCCTTACCCGTCGGGAGAGTTCGTTTTCACACAAACCCCACCGAAAGGCAACTGACCCCTTACCCGTCGGGAGAGTTCGTTTTCACACAAACCCGACCGAAAGGCAACTGACCCCTTACCCATCGGAAGAGTTCGTTTTCACACAAACCCAACCGAAAGGCAACTGACCCCTTACCCGTCGGGAGAGTTCGTTTTCACACAAACCCCACCGAAAGGCAACTGACCCCTTACCCGTCGGGAGAGTTCGTTTTCACACAAACCCGACCGAAGGGCAACTGACCCCTTACCCGTCGAGGGAGTTCGTTTTCACACAAACCCAACCGAAGGGCAACTGACGCCTTTACCCGTCGGGAGAGTTCCTTTTCACACAGACCTGACCGAAAGCCTACCGTGTTTTTCACGAGTGGAGCATTGTGCATGGAACAGATCGACCCCTTCATTGTACCTAAATTCCTTAAATGCATCCGATGACTTCATAGCCTTGAGGAGTGGCTACCGGAAGTACCAAACCACCTTCCTTGGCTTTGTATTCACAATCCTACCTTTCACAGTCCAAGGCTATCTGGTGTCTTCAGAGTTGTTGTTCCATCCCAACAAAAACTGTTGATTGGCTTCCATATCTTCCTGGTTCATATACCATAGCTTCCCGGTCCATATACCATGTCCATATACCGTAGCTTCCCGGTCCACATACCATGTCCATATACCATAGCTCCCTGGTCCACATACCATGTGGTCTTGAGAAGGCCTTGAATTCTCAACCATCACCTCAAAACTCTCATTCACCACTGAGGATGCATGTGGTGACAGAGGAGGAGAAAAAAAAAAAAAAAAAAAAAAAACTTCCCTTGAACAGGAAGACTTTCCAAAATAAGGTAAATTCTGCACCAATTATTTAAATTGGTTAAAAGTTAAGCTAAAGCAGTGACTCGTACTGAGGGTCCCATCTAGTGACAGTGGAGAGGAAAAACTTCCCTTTAACAGAAAGACTTTCCAAAAGAAGTCAACACTGCACCAATTTAAATTTGTTAAATTATACAAGTAAGCATAGGCAATGCCTCATAATGAACATGCATGTTGTGACAGTAGGAAGGAAAAGCTTCCCTTTAACAGGAAGACTTTTCAAAAAAATTAAACAGTTATCAAACATTGGCTAAAAGTTATAAAAGCTTAAACAATGCCTCATGTTGAGGATGCATGTGGTGACAGTGGAGAGGAAAAACTCCCCTTTAACAGGAAGTCTTTCCAAAAAGAAAGACGTCCCTTTAACAGGAGGACTTTCCAAAATAAAACCTTCCCTTTAACAGGAGGACTTCAGAAACATTAACACTGCACCAATTAGGTAAACTCATTCTAAATAAGCTTAAACGATGTCTCCTCCTGAGGATCCATGTGATAACAAGAACGGGAAAACTTCCCTATAACAGGAAGATTTTCAAAAACAAAGACTTCCCTTTAACAGGAAGACTTCCAAAAAATAAAACTTACCTTAAAAAGGAAGACGTTCCAAAATAATAAAACACTGCACCAATTATTTAAATCCATTAAAAGTAAAGTAAGCATAAGCAAGGCCTCCTACAGAGGAAGGAAGTGGCGACTGAAGAGGAAAAGCTTCCCTTTAACAGAAAGACTTTTCAAAATGAGGCCAACACTACACCATTTATTTAAATTGGTTAACAGTTAAGCAAGCCAAATCAATGCCTCATATTTAGGATGCATGTAGTGACAGTGGAGAGGATAAACTTCCCTTTAACAGGAAGAACCCTCCAGCAGAACCAACAGTTGGCTCTGTATGAAAGGCCATCTGTCACTACCCCCGGGGGATTTGAAAGGACAGAATAAAGAGAGACAGAAAAAGAAAAAGAGCTGCTCCAGGGGTGTTTCTATAGGAGAAAATTGAGTTAGTTGTAGTAGAAGCTCCTTTGGTGGCTTTATCTGAGAAAAAAAAAAAGAAGTTATTTGCAACAAAAGGTCCACCAGTTCCTTAGTCTAGGAGGGAAAATTGGTTAAAAACAAATTTAAACACTGAAGGACAGGTCCCAGTCGATCCTCTCCAGAAGGAAAACATGGAGCTGAAAACCTGTAAATAAGAAATGGTGGATTACAGTGTGAACATTACCTCTGTAACCTCCGGCCTGCAGCTCCAGGAGATCTCGCCGTTGTCCATCGTCATCCAGAAGAAATGAAGTCGTATGACGAAATTGAACACGGCCACGCATTGTTTTGGCGCAAAAACGAATCGGTTTTCACGTTTGATGCAACTATACTACTGTGAACATAGCCACAGTATATTGGTACTAATAAGTAAGTATGTTAAGGTTTTTTATAGTGATATTTACAAAGCCTAAGCGGAATCCCTTCCTACAGCCTCTAAACTGTATTTGTCAAGTTTTTGACAGCTAACTTTCTTTCATATCACAACTGACTTTAAGCCAGGAACTTCAGATTCTAGTTACACCTAAACCTCCACTGGTCACAAGACCACAGGGACTGATTTAAACACTAAAACCCAAAGAAAGAAGGATTTAAAACAGCAGAATCCTTCTTAGCTCGTTGACTCTCAGCAGAGAATCAAACCAAAACCAGCACAGCAAGAGGCCTAGCGTTGGCCTTCAACAAACAGCATTAGCATCAGCAGCGTAGCAAAACCCGCAACAGCTCCTACCCTGAGATGTCTTCTGGACCCGCCATTGGAACAGTTCTTTACAGATTTAACAAACCTTTGACGGGTTGGGCGGATCCGCCAGGCACCTTGTAGCGATTCCTCAGCTTGACGGAAGCGATCCTCAGCTTGATTGAAGAGAATCCTCAGCTTGATTGTAGTACATCCATAGTCGATCAACTGCCAACGATCCTCAGCTTGATTGCAGTACATCCATAATCGATCAACCGCTCGCTCCAGACGCCATTATATCTCCTCAGGCGTTTCAGGGACGCCACCAGCCCAACAAACCGCCGCTGAGAGGCCATGGTCGGGTCTCTCCTCCTGCTGCTCTGTTCAGACACAAAAAATGGCGTCACTGCCGTCATCGGTGGAAAAAGACAAAAACTTAGAATAAGGTTTCCGAAAAATAACTTACCGAATAACCAACGCAGCGAGGTCAAACTTGGCGCTCCAGCGGCCTACTAGCCACCATTGCGGCCCACGAGCCGTCATTGCGGCCTACTCGTAGGTCAAGTACAGGAGGCCAAACTAGGCTCGACGAACATTGACCCGATTTCAGTCGGATCCACAAACATTAAAGTCATTAGGCCTGGCGTCCACTCGGAGAGAATATCCTTTTTAATCCACGTCCCAAAATTCATGAACATGAGACCGACAGTTCCGTATCTTCGTGCAACGAAGAGCTAGCCGCGTCTTTTTTTAAACGCTCACTTAGAAGCTGCGTCATATTTCTATCCAGCATGGCGCATGCGCGTGACGCTCATTAATAACAAAAATGGCGCCATTCGCCACTGTTGCCAGATTTGAAATTTTCCAGTCAAAACACAGGGTAAAACCAAACCTGTAAAACTTTCCCATCTGCAAAGAAACAATCTAAACCTCTAATAAAACTCATGTTAGAAGCACAATATGTTTTACTCATAATCTATACTTGATATATTTTAGAATAATTTAGAGAAACAGCAACAATTTACATTTATTTTTCATAATGTAGGACTGAATTTTTTTTTTTTTAAGTTTTCAAAATGTAATTTTTTCTAAGAACTAATACTTTTTTTTTTTTTAATTTAGATAAACCCTAAAACTATATGAGGAATAAACTTGCTTTTTATATTTTCATAGCTTAATGCCAAACTGCTGCTCCAGTATATCCTGAGTCTTATGGAGAGTGAAGAGTGTCAAATAATAATAAATAACTTAAGTAATAATTATTTAAGTTTTAATTTAGTAAAACTCTTGACTATCCATAGATCCCGACCCCATTAGGGTTAAGGGTGAACAGATAATGGATGGATGGATTATCCATAGATCTGTGTCTTTTGATCAGTCTTGAAATAATATAAGTTTACTCATAAATTTCTTATTTGAAAATAAAGTTTTGTAAAATACATTTTTCTTTATCTTTGTTTTTTTGTTGTTGTTGTTTTTTTTGCAAATAGATCTTAATTAAGTGTTCAGCTTGGATTTAAATTAAATGTAAATTATGAGCTTTTTGTCGTTTTGATATTTCTGAACTAAATAAACTCTATTTGCTGGTCACAATCCAAAGCTGTGCAGATTATTACCAACTTCAACTGTGATCTCTACAGAAACAGAGACGCTTGGCCTTCAGTGAAACTACCTGTCAGATCCACTTTTCTGTTGAAAAATCATTCAGTTTCAACCATATTTGTTATCTTTCAAGTCCCTAACTTAACTATGAACCATTTATTTAAGGAAAGTTGTGAAACTGCAAAATAAAAACAGAATTTTCTTCCACTTTTCAATTTTCTCTAAAGGGTTTTGAAAAAAACATTCAACTTAAAGTAACAGTAAAGCTGAACTGATAATGTGCAGTGGTTGCATAAAACAACATAGAGATCAAATTGTGTATTAACAGGCAAGACAACAGTTCAGTGTGGCTACACCCCCTAAGAACTTTCTGTGATGGCAGCACAGTGCTTCCGTTACATGGAAGAGAAAAATCATAGCAGTCTGTCAGTTCATTGAGCAATACAGAGTATAAGCAAGCCTGGGAGGGGCTTACGGCAGGCTCTGTCCTAGGATGCCCTCTTGTCTCAGTGCTGGTGATGGGAGACAATAGGACTCTGGCTACCATAACATCACTGTCTCCCTCTCCCAAGTAAGAAGCTGCTGCTGAACTGCAGAGCTCCTTCAGTGACAGATTGCTTCATTGGAGCCCAAAGGAGCATTATGGCAGCTCCAGCAGCTGTTAGACTTTGTAACATGGCTGCTCCCTTCTGGTATTTGCAGATTCCAGCTGATATTTGCAAAGTTTTTCTGAGTTTTGCAAATAGTCTGTAACTTTTTTCTACATAGATACATGCACATTCGACTCAGTTGCACTTTTTTTTTTTTTACTAAACTGAGTATGCTATTTATAATAACTATACTGTATTATTTTCCTTATGTTGTAAATTTGCTGTTAGTATACTACAACTGTACTTTATCATTCCTCAGCTACACTATGTGTGTAACATACCTGCTATAATTAGCATAATTTGTAATTAGCTTACGTCATACTGGTGTTATTAAGACTATTGATCTTAACCTGACAGGTTAAAAAACTAAAGCTAAGCTAAAAAAATACATTTGGGATTTAAAACGCAGAGGAGTATTTAAATGTGCCATTCCCACCCTAAAACATTCTTTCTTTCTTTTTTCCATTTTTTTTTTTTTCCTTTTTTTTTATCTTATCATTTGAATGTCACTTTAATTTAACTTCAAATGGCTGCCAGTACACCAAAACCTCCCCACTCTGGGACAATAAAAGATATTTATAATATATTCTGTGCTTTCCACTGGAGTTTTTCAAGTTTAACACTCTAAAGGGCATTGAATATAAATCTTGTACCACATTTTGTAATTATGAGTCGCTTTGTGTTTGTTTACATGGAAGTTTGTGGTTGTAAAGGGACAAAATGTAGAAAAGTACAAAGGATGTGAGTAGGCAATATATTCAGAGTTGGGTAGTAACTGGTTACATTTCCTCAATTACATTATTTGAGTAACTTATTTGAAAAAAATATATATATTTTTATGAGTATTTTTACTAACCTGTACTTTTTACTTTAACTTGAGTAATTTTATTATGAAGTATTTCTACTCTTACTTGAGTAAAACTTCTTGTTTCTCTTCCCATTAAATGTAAAACAAACATGTTTTAACCAAAAAATCACCAGACACAGACACACACAGCTGCAGGTTTTGTTTGTATACGTTTTATACTGAAAGAAACTTGAAAAAAATTATTTTACCTGATTTTGGATGACTTATTGTCCTTTTGGTTCTTAAAACACAAAAATCTCCACTAGACTTTATATTTTGGTCTTTCTCATGATGTAATTTTTAAATATTAAATGATTAATAATTTAATTGGTTACTCAGTACTTGAGCAGATTTTTACCAAATACTATTTTACTCTTACTTGAGTAATTTCTTGTCTGGCTACTTTTTACTTTGAGTAAAAGTATGTTGAAGTTGTGCTACTCTTACTTGAGTTCAGTTTTTATATACCTTGGATACTCTGTCTGTATCACCGGTGTTGTAGTTCTGAAATATTTCTATTACAGCTTGAGATGCATCATATATTATTGGTTAATTTTATACATCAAACATATCAACACAACTAAATGTAAGTCAATGTCACTTAAATAAAAAATAAAAAAATTCTCTCACCTTTTAGATTAGGTGAGAGAAAGAGTGAAACTTAATAAAAAGTGAAACCTTTTATTTGATTTAAGTCAGAATTTCTTCAGACGTTAACAGACTGTTGGTTTGCGCTCTGGGTGGTCTGAGACTTCCTGCTCATTAGCGATCAAAAGTAATCTGCTTTTTCCTGTCTCTTTCCCAGCTGCCACATGTAGGAAGTTGTAGCTTTTATAAACAGCTGGACGGACACCAAGAAGGCATTTGCAGAAATGTAGCATAACTTGCACATGAAGTAAAACCTCTTTTGCAATTCTTGTGTTTCCAGCTCCCAATGGAAAATCAAACCCTGAGTATTTTCATTTGTGTCCGTGTTGGATACAGTTTTGGTCATTAATTTGTGTGTTTACACATTACCAGGGAAACACTAAGTCTGGTGCAGTTGCCCAACACTGTACCAGAAATCTGTTGACCACAGCTCTTAGGGGGAGGGAAATGTTTTTGAGGAAATGGGTGTAGAGATCCCCTCCTATGCCCAACTCTGCATTCTTCCTCTGCACTCTTTTCTTCAACGCCACTTCAGAAGAAAGACGAGAGGAAAACAGCAGAACAGCAGCTGAACCATCAGAGGATCTAGGAGTTTAGATCCTGTTGCTTCGAACATAACGGTAAGTTTTTTCTTTGCAACAGCCTGGCGCATATTAGATTACACCAAAATAGGCCATTGCATGTTTTTATGAAGATGTTAACCAGAGAGCTTGCAGATGTAATTAAATGTCCTAAAATAGCTTTGGACTGAATGTTTTACACAAGTAGAATGATGGTTTTGTATATTTATGATTTGTTTGCATTTGTAAGACTTCAAAGTTACATCTGCATATAATCAAAGAGTCGTTCAAACATATTTCTCTCTGACCACTTCCTGACAATAACACAACGCAGGGAAAGATATCAAACCTCCTTCTCTAGAGTTTTACTGTAAACATGTTACACTGACAATGGCAATGTACTATGTTGCTTTATTATAAATCAGTTTGCTCCAACTGGAATGTAAAAGTGAAGTTTAGCAAGAAGACGAAGCAGTGAACTGACGCTTATACTGTATTCAAATTCCATCCTAAGCAATAACACTGAATGCCAGGATTTATTGGAAAGTAATTCCAGAGATCAGGATAAAAACAGGAGGAAAAAGCTATGAAGCCAGATGTATTTTTCATCAACTAAATGTTTTGCTAACAGTCCGAATATTAGGCTGTACACTTGCAACATGGTGTATATATTTCAGATAAGTAAAGTGGAGCAAGATTTAAATCTAAATGTGATTACTTTCACTTTCGGCTGGCTAGATAATCAAAAATGTTCTTTTTTACTGCCTGCAACCTTTTAGACAAACTGCAACTGAAGGGATAACTAAATCTATCACAACTGGAACATGTAGGTAAACATACAGCTCTGGAAAAATTAAGAAGCCACTTAAAATGATCAGTTTCTCTGATCTTATTCTTTGTAGGTGTATGTTTGAGTAGAAAGAACATTGTTCTTTTATTCAATAAACAACATATCCCTGAAATTTTATGCAAAAATTTAGTGTTTATTTAAATGAGGAAAAGTCAAAATAACAAAATAGATGCAGTGCTTTTATATCTCAAATAATGAAAAGAAAATGAAATAGAAAAAACAACACCAATGTTTTAACTCAGATCAGAAATCTACATTTTTGGAATAACCAGGAAGTTTTCAAAGGGGTTCAGTGCAGTTGTCTCTTCATTTTTCCCACACAGGGTAAATAAGTACTGGACTCATCACAATATTTCATTGTAAACATATTTCTAAAGGTGCTATAGACATCAAATTTTCACCAGGTGTTAGCTAGCATTACATGTAGCTGCTCCTCTATGTTTTGAAGCTGTTGATGCTTTTTTACACAGTATTAAATGAAAATCAATAAGTACTCAATACTTTTTTCTTGTGTCATTTCATATTGTTACACATAACTTAAGTTCAGATTTTTATTTATTTTGGTTTCTTTCCATGCATGGATCACTTGGATTAGCATCAACACCAGCAATGTGTCAATAGCGTATTTAGAAATATGTTTAAAATGAAAAGTTGCGATATGTTCAATACTTATTTTACTTGCTGCATCTAAACACATCATTTATGTTACAAAGTGATCATTTAAATATAGAATGTTATTTCCCCTTCACAAACAGAAAAGCAGAACTGAGTCAGTACAGCCTTTTCTACTCCTGCAGGGAATTTTAAATATATGTGACATTAATAATTAACTTAATTTTTTATAAATCAAACTCCTGATTTTGTTATTAGAAGTTTTTAATGAATTAGTCTTAGCAGCATGATTTAAGTCTTCAACACTTTTCCTGTGCCTTCTGGTTGTTAAATATAGCAGAAGATTACCAACCTTCTAACACAATCACTTCATCCAACATCCTTGGTGAATAACGTTTATGTTTGTTTGTTTGTTTGTTTTTTTTGCATGATTTAAGGAGTTCTAAAGTTTGCCTCAGAAAGTGGACAGAGTATGAAGTGGCCCCACCTTCATTTCTCTCTTTCTTGTGCTTTGATAAATAAGATCCTCATCACAGATGAACAGAGCTGAGTTTCCTCAGGAGCCACAGATGAACTCCACTTTTATGTGTGATTTCAGAACATGCAGAGGGAAAAATTGTCAGTGTCTATTGTTAAGCAATAGTTTCTTCTGTTTTAACACCACAGGTTTCTTGGCCGTGGGACATATTTTGCTGCAAACAGCCATGGTGTGTCTGCTGATATCCGTTACTGTCCTGCATTTGGTCAGCTTGGCCATGCTTTTCATCGCCACTCTGGAAAAGGTTGGACGAAGAATTAGTTTGACTGTGCTCTATCCTTGTTTAAACACTAGAGGGCACCATTATATCTTCTGCTTTTGCAAAAGGAAATTGTCCAGAGCTTTTGAATAATTTTGGTTTCATTGTTGCAGTCCTGGTGGGTTTGGACAGAGACAGAAATCACTGACCTTTGGCACAACTGCTTCTACATGAACTCCACACAAACCTGGGTTTGTGCAGCAGCCACTGAAAGCGGTAACTTATCAACAAATTACTCAACTTATCCAAATTAGATTCTTCTTTTGAGGCTGGATGTTTGTTGTTCTATCGTACACTCCTTTTTTTTCCACTTTTCCCAGACTGGCTTCAGTCCGTTCAGGCCCTCATGATCCTGTCTGTGGTTTTTTCGTCCGTCTCTCTCCTGGTTTTTCTGGGTCAGCTCATCTTCTTGTCCAGGGGACGTCTCTTCTACTTTACAGGCCTCTGCCAGGCATTTGCAGGTAATTTTATGACTTTATCTTAGTAGATATTAAAGATACAGAGTGGATCTCAAACATAAAAAATGCCACGGATGATTTTAAAACCTTTTTGACATCAACCTGTACAATTAAACTTGTACAGGTTTATGATATTAAAATTATTAATACAAACGAATCTGAGGTTAATTTTAAGGAATCTGATTAACTTTAAATAATGTTCAAATTTCTGAGTCAGATTTTCTTGGACTTTGGATAGAATCAAATGGATAAAAAAATTACTCAACAAATGTATCAGTCAGGACAAAGAAACACTGCTTCCAACAAAATCAATAAGTATTTGCATACACAATGACGTTTATTTGATCACCTGCTCAGTTCGTACTCATTTTTAAATAACATTTTCACTGTTATTCCACACTTTTTCTATGTAAATAGTTTATTTTTTCAATATTCAACACACATACACAATAAGTAAATTTTTGTAAAAGTGATCCGGCTCAGTTGCACATCCCTTGGATTTCTAAGGGATGTGTAATATACTGTACAGTTTTGTACAGTATATTATCATCACTATTGTTATCAATCTTGTTTTTTATGTATCGTTTTTAATACTTCAGTAACTCTTTTTTTGTGTGAGCCTTTACACCTGATGCTTCTGTTACACCCGAATGTCCCCTTTGTGTTTCTATTCAATTTTATTTATTAACACAAATATTTGCTCGCGCTTCCAAATAATTGAATTAAGGTTTTAACTGTGCAAAAAGTCCAGTCTTGAGTTTTCTTGCTACTAAGCTGACAGTCGACTGCTAGTGTTACAACAAGAAAGAAGTGCTTAATGTAAAAAACTAAGCCTTAAAGTATGTGTAAAGTCCTAGAGTCAGTAAATCCTGCAGCACAACCTTCCAAGAAGCTGCATCCAAAACTTACGTCACCAAGTGGGAATGTAGATCAGCCTCTGGACTGAAGGCTCTTCAGAGGGACAAATAATGCTTTTCTGTCTGCCAAAAGGCCCTGTTCACACAGTAGGCTCATCTTCCCATATCTGAATTTTTAAGGGGATACAGTGACCACTTTAGATAAGGCCCATATTGGATTTTTCTTTTATAGCACAATTTTATTGCTTTAATTGTAAAAATGCTGTACATACCAAACACAACTTAATTTGATACCTTAAAATTGAGCTTCTTTGACCGTGGTGTCAAACTTCAGTCTTGCAGCTTTCATGTGTCTCCTTGCGTCACCACACCTGGCTATATAATACATTATATTAATATTACGATATAAAGCTCAAAAAATGTTTTTACTTTTAAACTGGCACTTGGAGAAACATTCATATTGCTTACGAGCATCCAGAATCACACTTACGCATTTTAATCAATTCCATTGTTCCAACTTTGTAGGAACAATTTGCCTTCTATTGTTTCAAAATGACAGCACACAAGTTCATAAACAAATGTCTATAAAGACATGCATGCGCGATATTAGTGTGGAAGAATATGGGGGAATTTTACTGCCACAAGTCGAGAGCACACATATTCAGTCTGAAAGCAGGATTTCAGACTGAAGGAAACACTGGAAGGAAACAAACGCACCCAGTACAACTCTTTCCTTCTATTGGCTGAGAGGTTGCCAGGCAACGGTACTTTTTCTTCTGAGAGAGCAGAAAAGAATTTGCAAGCGAGCAGAGAGGTTTGATCCGAGGAGAAAGGTTTGAGAGAGCACAATGACTATTTGAAAGAGAGCACAAGCATTAAAGTTTTGAGAGCTAAGACATAAAATCCTGCTTTCAAACTGAAAATGTGTGCTGTCAAATTATCTGTTTCCCCATAGAAGAACTTGACTGACCTGTTACATTAGGTGAGAGCCATGAGAGTTTCTTCTAAAGATAAGCTACAAACTCAGCATAGCTGTCTGAAGAACTCAAACTTCAGCCTTTTGGACATTATTTCACAAAGTGTGTTAGGCAGGAAATAACAATACCATGGATAAGCATAGGAACACCAAACTGAAAATTAGTTCACCAAAAAATGTCTATTAAAACAAAACAAACAAACAAAAGACTCAGGGAATTAAAACTCAAACCTTTGTGGGACACCTGAAGACGGTTTTGGACACAAGATGTCCTCTCAGTCTGATACGTGGAGAAACTTTGAAGCAGAATTGGCAAATATTACCAAGTCAACATGTGTGACGCTGTTCAAAGGAGACCGAATGAATCAACACATTATTATTAGTTTAAGGGCGTACACACTTATGCAATCAAGTTGTTACACCTTTATCCAAAAGATTTGTTGGTTTTGCAAATAATTTACATCACATTGAAGCTGGGAAAACTACTTGAAATCATTTGTTACACTTATGTTTAGAGACTTTAACATTTGAGTTACATTACCTTTTAACATTATCTTTATAATCTTAAGTTTTATCAAATTCTGAATTAAATAACCATTGTTGCAGCTCAATTGTTTTTGGTCCAATTCTGGAGGTGAAAAGCACCAGTATTGCATTCAGGCGCTGTGGTAGATTCTGTAAGGTGTCAGTAAATATGACATGTTTTTTTATTCTTGCAGGTTTTACAGACTTTTCCGCTTGCCTCATCTTCACCTTCCACAGAAAGGAGATTCTAAGCAACTCCAGAGATCCAAGCAACGGACGCTTTGGCTTCTGCGTCATCCTGGCGTGGCTGTGCGTCCCTCTGCTTCTTGTCAGTGGAGTTCTATACGTCCATCTGCGAAAGAAGCAGTGAAGCAAGAAGAAATAAATACATAAAGGGAGCTGTTTTCAGAGAATCTTTAAATAGAACGAGGTTAAATGTCCAGGAGCGACACATTTTATTGTCTTTTATTCTCTTGTGTGGCGAAATAATCTTGATAGCATCTCAGAAATGCTTTGAGATCTAATCTCATTGTGTAATATGAAGCATAACGAAAGAGAAAAATAAACTCAAACTGTTTCCAGTCACTGTTTGGGATCATTTTGAAGCACTCACATTGCTTATTCTAACATTTCAAAGTAACACATTGTGAAATCCCTCCTTTACTGGAGAGGGTTTCTGTGTTAATAGGACTAAAATATGCGTAATGTTTTGTGCATTACACAAAGACACTGCAAGACTATAGCACTACGCAGCTGTACGAGAGTCTCTTTGTGTTTTAATCTGAAGCTCATTTGTGGCATTCATTGTTTATCTTGTCAAACTATGACCTCACCATTTTTCTGCAGAACTGCCTGGGGACAAATAAGGAAGCAACTTGCCAGCGACGGTCTTTATGTGGGTTTGGTGTCATAATATCTAGAAGTATTTTCTACTAAATCAAAAAGAAAGCGATGTGATTGCACTTGTTGCCTGCAGAAAGGAAGGCTGCTTCGCAACAGTAATAAGGTAAAATGTTTCCTATTAACCCATCCGTCAGGCCAAACCAGTCTGAAAGGATAACTGTGAGGTGAACATGAGATACATGGAAATATTGCTCAAAGCTCACACACCTCTAGGAAAGGTGGAGGGAGAAATTAGCAGAAACCAAACAGCCGAGGTAGTATTGTCTAAATTAAGTGTCTAGCAAAATTATTACGTTTTTGTGATACAATAAACACAAACCTAAATACTTTAAAGGCTTTTGAGTGAGAAATCAACACAAAGGGAAGATTACACAGCATGCATTTGTATTGAGCTCCCGTCTTCCACTGTAATATCACTTGCGAGTCTGTACATCTCTACCAGCTTTGCATATCTTGGGACTGGATCTTTTCCTTAATCTTCTTTTCAAAACAGATCAAGCTCAGTCAGATTTGAAGGAGCGCCTCTTTGAACAGCAAGTTTTAAGTCTGATTGGCTTACGGCTGGGCTTTGTAATACTTATGTTTTTACTAGTTCTCTGGTCGTGTGTTTACTGGTGACCTCTTGGTGGAAGGTCAACCTCCTCCCAGCGAAGTCTTGTGCAGCATCAGTTTACTGCCCTGCATTAAACTCAATCCATCCATCAGTGGTGACCAGATTGTCTGTCACCACTGTTTGCTGTGTTTCCTGCATGGCTCCAGGGCAAACTCTAAATGTGTTTCTGAAACACTAATTAAAAATACAAAGTTATTCAAAAACAATTTCTAACCTTTCTTTTTCATTGCAGTGGAACAGCAGCCTCTGTGACTGTGCAGGTAAGGGATTTTGTTGAAGAAGGTTATGCCTGGGGTCTTTCTGAGTGGAGTTTGCATTTTCTCCTGCATATGTAACATAATCCATAGGTCCAAAACACGTTAATTAATGACTCTAAATTGCCTTAAGAAGTGACTGTGCATGGCTGCTTGTTCTGTGTGCCTCTATGTTGCTCTCTGATGGATTTGCAGAGTGATATAGTCCAGCCCTCCATGCAGCCCTCATTGCTAGACATGAATACACACAATGGATGGATGAATGTTTACAGTATGTGCCTAATGTGGCTAATTTGCATCATACCTAATGATGCAAATTAGGTGCATCATTCTGTAGGTGCATAATTCAAATTAACAATAAATATCTTTTGTCAATATAAATTTATATTAATTCAGGCACTAAGGAGCAAATGATTATCCTATCAACAGATTCTCCCATCTGTGAATCTCGACACATATCAGGCTGAAAAAAGTTAAATACAAAAGGAATTCCAAACTTTTCAGAATCATATGTGAAAGAAAAAAACATATTAAAAACCTTCTTCCAATTCACAATTATGTGCCAATTTGTGTTGAGCTATTCCATAAACACCCCATGAACTCCACTGAAGAGTTGTGCAAAATGTGAAAAAGTCTGAAAGGTATGAAAACATATTTGCATTGCTGTGAGGACTGAAGGGATTGGACGACGACAGGGTGTCTCACACGACAAAGCCGTGTGTCAGCTGCACTGAATGGAATCTGAGAACAATATCAGCAGGAAGGAGTGGAGGAGTTTCAGGAGAGCAATCAAACTCACCCAAGGGGAGGGGCCGGTGACGAACCTCAAGCTCACCGGCAGCATTTCAGCTCTGAAACACTGAGCAGCACAGCAGCTGTGTGTCTTTTTCACTTGTCATTTGGACTCGCGGATGTTTTTGCTCCTCAGTTTATGGAAACGGAGCTGCTGGAGATTGTAAAATGTGGTTAATGTTTTTCCTTCATCTGAAGAGGAACCGTGGAGACTGAGATATCCGACGCCCTCTGGACAGATTGTAAAATTCACTCAAGTGAAGACATCAATACTGGATAAATGAACCTGGACATTTATTGACAGCCTGGACGTAGCATGACTGTTTGTGAACAGGAAGACCAGATTTTATCTACAAGGTGGAGATGATTTGAAGGGACAGTAAAGGCATCATCTGGAATCATGTCGAACTCCCAGGAGCAGAGTCTGAATGAGAATGTGGTTTTCCTGCCGGTGGACGAGACGTCGCCTCAGTTCCTCCACTCTGAGCAAGAGCGCGAAGCCGTGGAGAGGCTCCTCAACAGCGGACCCGAGGCCTTCTACGGCTCCACCGGCCCGGAGCTTTCAAGCTACTTCTTATCTCCTCAAGAGGTGCGTCAGATAAGCAGCTGGGCTCAGAACTATCACTTCCACAAGCCGCTGGTGGGAGACCAGAACGGAACCGACAGCAGCGTCGACTCGGAGAAGATCTGTTCCACCTACGACCCCTACCAATGGGACGTCCCGGTCCCCAACCTGGAGCTCGGCTGGCCAGAGAAACCCGCCGAGGTTCCGGAGAGCAGCGTCACGGTCCACTCCAGCCATCCTGCTGAGGAAGACCTGCGAATCAGAGAGGTCATCAGGCGACACTTACAGGCAGCCAAAACGGTACGTGAATGTTAATCTGAAAACAAAGCATCATGGGAATAAATATGGTCCAGTTTGGGTTAATTTTTTACTATTTAACCCCTAAACTCTTATAATGACTCTGGTGTCAACCTGAGCGCTTTGAGGGTTAAAGCTGAGTTAAAGCTGGAAACTTTTACAAAATGTTGTTTTTTTTTTACATATTTGTTAAAACTGTCGCTGTGTTTTATACGAGAAGATCAAACTCATTGGTGGCTGTGCTAACTAGCCTGATCTTAGGAGTGAACTAGCAGTAGCATAGCAGAGGAGAAGAGGGAGGGTGTGAGCAGTGCGCACACGAGTATGATTAACAGCACTGAGACCCTTCTCGTTGTTCTGATTTCTGCAGATGGCAGTAAGACCACATTGGGAAGAAGGCAGAGGAGCTTAGTGTTCTCACAGATTATCTGTCTCATATTATGCTGCATAAAGATAGTTTTAACAAATATGTAAAATTACTGCAGCTATAAAGATGAGATAAAACTCTAAACTTTAAAATTAAACTTACCAAACTGATTTTACCTAAAATTTCTCTTTACTTGATGAAAGTTGAAGTGTAAATTTTTGAGATATGTTTTAACTCAACCAACGTGCGTTTGCATGAATTCATGGAGCTTAAATTGAAGTTATACTTGCATGGCACATGAAAATTAGACAAAATAAATGCAACAACAAGACAGAAGGCTAAAGTAAAGCAGCTGTAAATCCAAAGATTGCAAAATAGGACACTTTACATCTTCTAACCTCTGACCCCAAAACAGAAAGAAAACAAACATCCCCACAGTGAGAAACATCACTTTAAAATATCAGCTAAACTCACTGCACTATCAAGCATTTGACAGAAAGAGAGGGAGTGTGTTGTGAAACTCTGCTGTGTGTTTTGCAGGTAATCGCCGTGGTGACGGACCAGCTGACAGACAACGCAATAATCTTTGACTTGCACACGGCCGCCTCCCGAGGTGTGCCCGTCTACATCATCCTGAACCAAAGGTCTCTGCAGCAGAACTTCACCCTGAACAGGCTCAGGCATCCCGTGAGTCAACAACGAACACATGGCCATTGTTGTGCGATACGTGAACTGTGAAACCCGGACACGTCCCATATATTGCATGTTGTTGCGTAGGCACGCTTATAATGGGAATGTAAAATGTTGATTTAACCGCGTGTGGTTTAGCTGGTTGCACTGCATTCATGTCTGTCTCTGTTTCTCTGGAGTGATGAAAATATGGTCTGATGAAATGAAAAGGAAAATCTTCACTACTGGTTGTGGCTGGACCTGCAGTCTAAGGTGATCAGAGTGTTTTCCAACGTGACATGTTTTTTTTTTTTTTTTAAGGTTTAGCTTTACAAAAAATAATCTGAAAATTGTGACATTAATTTGTATTCAGCCATCTTTACGCTGATACTTTAAAATAAAATCTGGGGTAGCCAGTTTCCCCAGCTGGATTTAGGTCTTTGACTTTGACTAGGCCATTCTAAGGCATGAAAACATTTTCTTCTAAGCCATTCTCTATGTTGCTTTCCTGCTGGAAGGTGATCCTCCACCCTATGTTCAGTTTTTTACAGCTGTCCAACATAATGGTCTCCAACCAATTACCAGAATCAGCAAGTTGAAACACTATTGGGTCACAAAAATGGTTCTGATCAGCTTTCTAAAAATACAGAAATAATTGTATTGTTAAACTCTTAACCGCTTCTGTTCTCGACAAATAAACTAAACATGTAATATTTAAATATAATATTGTTAAGATTTTTGTCACTTTTTCATATAAAATTAACCAAAACCTAATTTTTCCTTTTACACATATTAGATATAAAATCTTATTCTGGTTTTCCAAATGAAGCTCAAGTCATTCACACATTATTAGTAACAGTCCTGGACTTCCTAATGACTAATTTCTATTGATGCGTGAAGTTTCTCTAACTTCACAGTCTGGTTCCTGGTTTGTCTTGTTTTCTTTCTTGCTTTGGAAAGAAATGAAAGAATGATATTCTTTCAGTTTTCTTGACTTACTGTGAACTTTTTGATTTGTCTGTTTAAATTAGTCACTGAAGCAGCAAGTCTAAACATGTGCAGGTGTGAAACTATATGTTGAACTAAAAGTCCAGTAAAAAAAACTTAATACAAACACACAAATAAACAAAATGCTAAATTTAATTTAATCATCAGGCTCCTAAACATATTAATGATAAATTTCTACTAACACATTTTTGCACACAGTGGTTTAAATGCACTTTTCAATCTCAGTCTGTCTGACTAAATGGAGTTAAGCAATAAGTATTCATACCCCTGGCAGATTTAGATATAAACAATGCAGTATACTAACATGTTTCTTCTGGCACAGTGGTGCAGTTGGTACCACTGTTGCCTTGCAGCAAGAAGGTTCTGGGATCAATTCCCAGCCCAGGGTCTTTCTACATGGAGTTTGCATGTTTTCCCTGTGCGTGTGTGGGTTCTCCTCCCACAGTCCAAAAATATGACTGTCAGGTTAATTGGTCTCTCTAAATTCTCCCTAGGTTTGTGTTTGCACGGCTGTTTGTCTCTGTGTGTTAGAAAATGGATGTTTCTTCTGGATATTATATAATATTCATATTTTGTAGAATCTGTGCAGGGCTTTATTATGCTTCTGTAGATTTTCTTGTCTTGTTTTGAATTAGTTTGTAATCATTTTCTTTATGCAATATAATTAATTTATTGGCTCTTTAGCTCATTAATATGGTTTTAATTACACATTTTTGATAATTAATGCGTTGGTAAGTAATATGTTTCATTAAATTGAGATAAGGGGTAGAATTAAATAAGTGTAAAATAGTGTAAGCAAATTGTGTTGCTCTTGCTCTAAGCACATTTCCTCTGCTTATTTTTTTGTTTTTAAAAATCTGTTTGAAATAAATAAATCAAAAATTAGCGTGATGGTAAAGAGGCCATCCAACCTCAAAACTAGAGACAAATAATGAAAACATGAACAAAACTGTTCATCAATTACCAAAAAAGGTTTTTGGGTTTTTTTTTTTTAGTATTTTTTGACAGTAACATTTTATAATAATAACGAAAATTTCAAAGTGTTTTCCTCATTTAGAATATTTAATTATCTTCAGAGACGCTTCCTTCAGACTTACCAGCCTTTCTAAATTGAATGATCCACATTTTTCCGTCTGCTTTTAGCCAGAGATGTTCTGCTGGTTGGTAGGTCCTACGTGTCGTGTTTCCTTTCCTCTTGTCAACACAACGTTGTTCTGCTGGATTAAAGTCAGCTCAGCCTCTTTTTTCATTTATGTTTTCTGTTTGCTCTTCTTCAGAAACGTTTCAGCCGAGTGCTTTGGATTGTTTTTATACTTCGAGCTTCCTCTTCTGGTCTGGCAGGAATTTAATCCTTATTGTCGCCTTGTAATGTTTTAAGATCAAAAACAATCAGGTTCAGAGAGACGAATGAAATCCATTTCAGGTTTAAGTCGGTCTATTTATACAACTTCAGTTTGCATCACATCAATTCATCATTTAATAGCAGAAATACTTTGAAATAACATAAATTTAGAAATGTGTTTTGTAATTCTTTTTTTTTTTTAATTAATTACTCAATAGTTTTAAGTGCAGCACAGGCATGTTAAATTATGACAAATAATTAAAACTTATTCCATTGACTTATTTTTGTTTTAGTTAACTTTATATCTATAATGAAAGCCCTATTGATCATGGACTGTTTATTGATAATTATTATTATGGTCTTTAGTTTTAGTTTATAAATCAGAATGTGGTGAACAAGTAAAATTAAAAATAATAGCCAGATATTTTTTTTGATGATTTCTACAGAAAAAGATTTGAAGTAGCAGAAAAAATACCACTAGGCTATTCTAAGCTGGTAATTTGTTCCAATGCTATGTAAAATCTAATTGATGCTAATTATCAAATGGAAATCTCTCATACTGAGCATGCATGTGGTGACAGTGGAGAGGAAAAACTCTCCATTAGCAGGAAGAACCAGGACAACAAACTTTCTGTTAAAATTTTAGAGCAACACTCAGTTTCTTTCAGCTTCAGTTTGACTTTATTTCATGTTTTTTGTCTCTGTCAGTACATGCGGGTTCGGGTTCTCGGAGGGAAAACATTTTGCTCCAGGACTGGAAAGATGGTGGCCGGAGAAATGAAAGACAATTTCATCCTGGTGGATTTAGAGGCAGTGATTCATGGCAACTACAGGTGAACAAAAATGTCATTATCAAAGCATTTTACACATTTTTGGTAAGTCAACTA
>CAEGAD010031927.1:0-26128 GCA_903067055.1 Poeciliopsis paucimaculata | reverse complement strand
GCCAAGAAGAAGACATTATAGCATTAGCGTTAGCATAATTCTTTAGATTTGCTTGTTTCTTGGTTGCTGTTACACCTGAATTTCCCCAATAAGGGATATTTCCATTATTTTCTCAGAATTTGTTCTTCTTCTTGTTTCTTTAATTGGCAAAAGAAGTTTGTGACTCCTCAGGGCTACAACATGACTGAAAGTGGGACGACTGTGGGACTGGGACGTCCGCTCACACGCTCCGACTCCATATAGTTCCCCTCTGTGGTCGGACCGAAAGCAGGAGCCCTGGTCACCCATTTGGGAAGCGATAAATCAAGGGAATCGACAAGGAAGTGATGCATTTCCTCTGCCCCCGCATTTTACTTCCCAGACTAGGATCATGGATGGTGTAAATCTGGAGCTGTGGGGTGATGTGATGCACGGCCCACCGTGCTGCACATGAAGTGAGAACAGGTGTGGAACGACCCGGCAGCAACAAAACCCAGAGCGTAATTAATGTATGTTGGGAGAATTGGGACTACAATAAAAACACTTGTGACGTCACAGTGAAAGACAGGAAATCATTTAGTTTAGAGAGCACAACTTTGAGAAGCTTCTTCACAGGACATTTGTTATTTAAAAAAAAAGTACAGTAGCTTTGCAACGTTTTCATGTGACAACTGTTATATATATGTAGGAACATGCTCTCTGTCCAGTCGAGCAACTTCTTCTAACTTCTAAAGAGCTGCTCAAAGAGAGCCATTGTACTTTAATGCTCCAACTTCAAGCTCTGAAGAGAGCCTTGCAGCGCTCAGAAGAATTTCATTCAAGTGAGGAAAAGAGTCGGCTCTTTTTCCAGTCATTTGTGAGGATTTTAATTGCTGGACGAGCAGCGACATACTTGATTGCCTGTGAGGACTTCCTCCTGGACGTCCAGACAAAAGCATCCTTCAGAAAACTGGCGCCGGCTTCAGGAACGGATTTCCCCCCCGAGTTCTTCCACTGTTCCGGCTCATCATTCGAATGTTTCTTTAGCTATTTAAAGAGACTTTCTTCTTAGACGGCGTCATCCGTTATTGCTTCCATAAACAGTGCTTCGGCAGCATTATGAGAGACCCATGGACAGGTAGAAAATGTTAGATTTTCAATCACTGTCATGATATTTTTATTGCTCAGTCATCTATTCACTCAAACTTATGTTTTCAGCCGACATTGGAACATTGTAGCATGGCATTAGCATTAGCATTATTCTTCAGGTTTGCGTGTTTCTTCAGCAAGAGGTCGCGCTGGATTTTTTTTTTTTTTTTTTTTGTCGTCCGTCATAGTGACTGACGGTGTCAAAAAAGAAAAGAAAAAAAAAAATCACGTTGTATTTTTACCCGGAAATTTGTAAATGATGCTGACACGGGCTATTCTGTTGCATTCACTTGTTATGTGGTTTAATTAATATTCAATAAGATCAATAGAGAATCTAACTTTTTCTCCACAATGACAAAAAAAAAAAAAGAAAAAAAAGTAAAAAATAAAACATTGACTGTGTCTCCCACGGTTACAAATGAATAATGTAATTAATCGGCTCCACTTAGTTTAGATCGGACATAAAAACATCCGACCTGGATCGACCTACTGCGATTGTTTTTAAAGACCATCATTTGAGTAAGCAGGGTAACTCCTGGCCTATTTCGCTTTTTGTTTTGCATATTTTAGCTCCATTTTGTCGCTTGTTGCACCTGCAGGATGAGTCAAGGGCATATCTTCCTCCATGAGTGATTAAAAGGATCCTTATTACCTCCAAAATAAATCTTCATCCTCAAAACTATGTAAAAATTCTGTTCTAAACATGTGACGTTAATATGTTTAGAGGTCATGAGACTGATTTGTCATTGCAAGACTGATTGGTTTACAATCCAAAATGCAGTTTAATGTATAACATCTTCACTACATGAGCTTAAAGCCAGATAAAGTAAGGACGATCACGTCTCTGTTTACGCCCAGTTCGTCGTCCACGGCTGCGTTTATTGGTACCTCGGGTGTCGCCGGACACGAACTCGACTTGGAACAAGTAAGGTTTGACTTTGAAACATTTGCTTGCCTGCCACGGTGTTTACAAATGGCAGCTGCTCCAGCAAATCCTTTGCCTCTTGTGGTGTCGTCAACCAAAATACTCATAAAGAAGGATTAACATATTTTTGGTTTTTAGAGAGCTTTTGAAAATCTTGGCGTCTTTCTCAGATGTGGTTTTTTTTTTGTTTTTTGTGAGTGTACATTCATAGTAAAAATATACACAATCAGATAGTATATCAAATAATTCAACAACGTATCCCTTGTCTTATTTTGCATTAGCAAAGAGAGTAAAAGGAGCTTCATGCCTTTGTGGATCTTTACACAACGTAAATAACTTCATCAAATGTTTTTCTCCTTCTGACAGACATACAGGGGGAGCAGATTGGGAGGAGGCGAATAAAGCTCTATTCAACCAAACCCAGCTGACAAGGGCTCTGAGTGGATCTAACCCTCTTGGCAGAGTAGAACGGCTGCCCCACGGATGTCTCATTTTCGCCAGGAAACAGTTAGGGCAACGGCCCTCCATGCATACAAATCTCACTCAGACTCCACTGAAACATAGATGCGCCCTGTCCGTCTCTACAACACCAAAAGAGAGAGAGGAGAAGGACAAAAAAAAAGAAAAAAAAAAAAAAAGAAAAGCGCCAACGGATGAGGTGATATTCCAGAGATGCTCTAATGGAGCAAGCGTGCTGAGGTTGAGAGGTTCGCGTCCCCCCGTCTGAGACGCAGCCATGCTGAAGAGACTGCTGGCTCCGCGCTTCGCCGTGGCACAGATTTGAACTCGGCGGCACAACGCACTGTTTACGCGTATTCATTCACTTATTTCAGCAACGGCAGTGGAGAGAAAAAGGTCTTCATTTGCTTCGGTAATTTGTGCTCAAGACGTAAATCGAAGAAAAACTCTCTCAGCCTACAAACAAGGTAAATAAATACAACCTATTTGTGAGAAGAACGACATTTGAGCGATTTGAAGAAAACGGCAGAGGGCATTTCAGGGAAAGACGAGATGCATTAAAGCTGCGGCGTGTCTGCAATCTGAAACACTTGGCTGCCCATCGCCTGGCTGCAGCGCAGTGAGCACGGCTTGCCTGACACTTTCACATGACTGTGTGCCATTTACAAAGCTCAAACATGTCGAGTCGACCAGCTGAATGAAAGATTTCCATCTTTAAAACACGTCTTCAGATTCGCCAATAAAAGGGTAAAGAGGATCACATGTGAAAAGCCCCTGAAATGCTTCACCACCATGTTTCACCATGGGGTTGCTGCATTCAGGGTGATGTTCAGTGTTAGGATGCATTCGCACCAGCATTGTTTAGTCCACTTTAATTGAAATATAGTTTCTTTGCCGAGAAAGTCTGGTTCGCTTGGGGAGGTGTGAACGCGCAATCGAACTCTGATGCAGACCAAAAAAGCGAACTCTGGTCCATCTACAAACCTGTTCTCAGTTCGGTTGCCGTGGTTCGAAAGGCACATGTGAACGTGCAAGCCAGAAACAGACAATAGAGCAGGGCATTCTGGGTAAATACAACCAAAAAGCGTGGGTGAAATGGCTTGTCAGCTTTTGCCAACGACGACAGAGAAATCCTAACGCCGCTAGAATCTGACGCTGCTTCGTTTTTGTTTACATTTTACGAAAAACTAAGTTGATCTCATGTCTTCTTCAGAGGTTTCCGTGTCGTTTCTTTCAGTGGTTCTTGGTGCAGCGCCACCACAGGCGAGGAGTGAAAGTGCAGTGAAAGCGAATCTCACCAGCTGAAAATGTTGCAAACGTCGCAATTTTGGTCCTCAATCAAACCGAGTCTACCGGACTACCCGGCGTGAAAACACAGAGTTTAGGCCATTACTTTGACTACATCATTCAAACACATGGATATGTTAAGATCTGAACTGTCCATTGAGGCATAAGTGTATTTCATGTTGGCCTAATAGGTTAATTTGGTCTAATTTACCCAGAGCACTCCACATGTTCACTGTACTAGATACTTGATCAAGGGGTATAAATACATAAGTGTTAGAACGTATTTGCACTTCATAACAGAAAATGAATAAAAATAAATAAATAAAGAATATCCCATACGACCTGGTCCATATTATGACGGCATAAAACAAATATCGCTTGGCTCCTCCAGCTTTGGCAGTGATTTGACATGTTTGGGCATGTTTAATGGCTGGGATGACTCTACCCTGGACAAACTGGGCTATTACAGGAATAAATCTCCAGTCCGTCAACTCCAGACACTGCCTCACGCTGGACACTGCATGGAGAAGCGTTACACAAGCGGAGGAAAGGGGGACACGAGTCGAGAAGTGTTTTTTTTTTTTGATCCGAGTCGATTCCTGGTGACGACTGGTGTTTATTTTCACCCGGCTCGATACGTGTTGTCTACGGGTTTTGTTGTTTTGTTGTAGGAGTCTTAAAACAGACTCTGACTCTCTCTTCACCCACTCTCCGTGGCTGGGACGGAGTTTGAGTGGGAGACGGGAGGCGCAGATCTCGCCTGCACGCCTGCTAATTGTGCTCGTTGCTGTGTAAGACACACCCCGACGTGTCAGCGCTGAAACCTTTGACAGCGAGGTTGGCAATTAAGAGCCGCGCTCCAACAGATGTATTACTGGTAGTCACACGGAGCTGTCAATTTCCCAAGGAATTAGCAGATGGAAGGCGGCGCAGGCAAGCGGGGATGTTAGCTGCTCTGCGGAGAAGGGCTGCAAACCTTTGTCAGATCAGATGCAACATTGTCGTAATTGGTCAGCTTCTGGAACGGCTTATTGGATAAACTGTTTAGCGGTACGAGTCGTCAGCAATAGAAGGTGACGCTAAGAAAGATGTCACCTGCGGCGCCTCTCAAAGGGCTGTGTAAGGTGTAAAAAGAATGTGACTGCTTAGAACATTTTCTGCCTTTACTTGGCATATCTAGCATGCAACAGAAAAACAAAAACACATCTGAAATAACCTGGTTGCGTCGGTGTGCACATCACCCTGAGACAAATAATTTTCCGAAGCAAATTTTGATTCGATCTCAGCATAATGTGTTTCTGGGTACATAACAGGTGTGATTTATGGAGAATCTAATGAAGTTGAAGTGAAGTTCAGCTGTCTTCATTGGATGGTCCAACATTTTTTCATTTTATTAAAACCCTAATGATGAAAACCCAGTTGAGATCAAGATGTCTTTCACAAGTGTGACCGAGAAAGGCATCATCAGCACACGCCATGATAACAAGAAAACAGAAATAACAAAAATAGACATTAGAAATATGTAAATGACAACAAGTTGTTGTACAACAATCTCACTGTACAAAAGTGTCAGTCAGGAGATGAATGTAAACAAAAAAAAGCATTGTCCACATCGGCTAATCCGCTAATGTGCTAACAGCGGAACTGACTTTTCATTCAACGCTTCAGCTAACTTGGAAAACACTTAGCTTAGCTTTCCCTAACGTAATGTTTCCACATAAATTCTAAAGCGCTAATTTACCGTCGTCATTTAGCTAAATTAGCTCAACAACAACCTCCATTTTCAAGACAGTAATTCAGTCACTGAATTATGAATTAAAAGAGATCCTACCAGAAAATATCAAATGAACTATAATAGAAGGAAACGTGTCCTTCTCTAACAGACTGACACCGGTAGATAAGCTGTGCAAACATTTGGTAACAATAACATGGAAAAATGTTAATAATAACATACTCTTGTTGAATGTACATAAGGACTTGGCTTGGTAAATCAATGTCTTTCTATAAGAGCCTTCCTATACAAATTGTACAATCCCCGAGGCCCCAATGCGGGGACGAAGAAACAACCAGACATTTGTTCTGGGACAAAAGGTACGGACTTTAATATTGCCTTGGCTACAGGATTTGTGAAAGGAGGAATTATCCTATGAATTGATTGCTTACAGACTAATGAAAGATGACTGGGAGAAAAATGTCTTCCTCTGGTGGATGGTCATTAATTCCATAAAAGATGCTATTTGGAGAGCAAGAAACATTTTAGTATTTAAAAGTTGATGAAATAACGGTAAGAAAAAGTGTTGTCACTTTAGTTAAAGATTATATTTTCACATGTTGTGGGCAAAAAAGGCAAAGATAAAATATGAATATGGAAAAAACCCAGCCATCTTTCAAATATCTGTAAATAATAAATGTATATATATATATATATATATATATATATATTTGTAATATTGAATTTTTTTAAAAATCTTTGTCACAAAAATTGTTTTATTTGTAAAGAATGAACAAATTCTTGAAAATGTGAAAAACTGAAAACTGAATTGCATTGCAGCAAGTGTGGAGTCATTGACACACATGGTCAGTAGCGGTTCAGTATTAGCTTCCATTAAATACCGTGTTGGTGTAGCTTGTTAGCGGAACTAATGTTTGTGTTTAGCACTTTAGGGTTCGCACAGCTAGCTGTTTAGCTGGCGGCGCCCACCACTCTGCATGTCGTATGGTCAGTGTGGTGGAGCTTAAAAATGTTTCTCACATGATGAACTTGAAGGGAACACAGCTCTGCACAATAATCTCTCTTTTCCAGGCCAAGTGGGTAAAATCTGGCCAAGTAATGATGTGGAAAACCAATAAACTCCTAGTGAAGAATAAACGCTTAAATTAAATAGAAGGTGTTTCATCTAAGTATGAGTTTAACGCTGTGCAACTTGGATTTTTATTATAATTTTTATTTGATCACCAGTGAAATTGTACAGAATATATGCCATATCTTGGACTTTGATGTTTGTCTTTACATGGGGTGTGTAGACTTTCTGTATGTGATCCAGTAATAAAACTGAAAAGAAAGTGAACGTTCCAGACCAAACATTCAGACAAAAGCTCAAAAATCCCCATCCAACAGATGCACACAGCGTCTAATAATAACTGCTTTATTTTTATCTCCTAGATGTCTGACTAATGGAAGCCATGAGGACCTCCAGCTGCGTGCTGGTAACCTTACTGGTTTACAGCTAAATGCATTTTTGATTACGAGAGCTGATTACAGAAAATCTCCCTATGAAATGAATTACAGAGGCATTAACAGACTATTATAAAAACACTAAAAAAAAACAAAAAAACTTGGCCACTGGCACAGTTAAGTATGCTTATTACTTCAGCACAAGTAAAGGCACTCTAGAGAGTTACTGGCATGAATACAATTCTTCTCACCTAGGAGTCACAAAACTCCACTTTGTCACATTGTAGTTTTGCAGTTTGGGTCATTTTAATACGCAGAAAAGTCGGACGTAGCATTTTGGAGTGGAGTAGGATGCCAGCATCTGTTTGTTGTTTTTACCTTAAAGTGGCCAACGCTCTGTTACTCCTATATCGATTTGATACAGAAGGGGCTTCCACACTTCCAATATCTGTGCCCAGAGTTTTTTCAGCAGTTAAAACTGTTAAATCCGTTGCCAACACGTCGTAACCGAGCCGCCTTTAAACGCAACTTGAGCGCTAAGACGCTCGCGCCGGGTTTACACCTGTGCAGCAGTGAAGGAGGCCTGATGCTGCTGTGCAGAGCAGCACAGGTGTGTCAGAATCATGGCAGCAAACCAGAAAAACGCAAAGAACTTGGCACAGTTTATCCCCCAAACTAACCGACTGGACTGAGTAATGATGTTGGTTACAGCAGGTAATGTTAGCTAAATGATGACTAAATAATATAAACACAGCACCTTAAGCTTGTTAACAAATAGCCTGTAGGCTACTGATGTTCAAAAGTGGGTAGTACTTGTTACATTCACTTTAGTAACTTTTTTTGGATAAAAGGTGCTTTTTCTTTTACTAGAGTAATGTTAGTATTGCTACGTAGATTCATTTTGCTGCTGCAATCCTTGTTGTTTCTGTGTCTTTGGTTTGACCGACCCATTGGGTGACATCATGGTTGATGTTGAAGAACCGGTTCCTCCATAGGGCCCATTAGAGCCAGATTTGGTGTTCGGGAACCTCGTTCTTCCAGTAGGAAAACGTGACACTTCAAATACGTCAAAATCAAACGCACTTTGGTTTGGTCGAGTGCCGGAAAGTTTCATTTTTGAAATGGCCATCTGGCACTTACACGGATCAGAACCACTGCTGACCAGAAAAAAAAGTCTTCAGAAAACAATATAGGATCAAATGAACTTGTGAAATGTGTGTATTTCTATGGCCACAATTCTGCAACTCAAAATATAGTTGGATAAGAAGAAAAATAAGCTGATACAGACTGGGTTGACCACATGGGTTCAGCATGTCAATTTACAGTTTGAATAGATTAAATGAAATGGAAAAAAAAGAAAAGTGATAACCAGACGAGTATAACAATAAGCAAAAGGTTAAACTGACCCAGAGTTTAATGATGTCATGGAGGGGTTTCTGATTGCGAGCTCTGAATTGCTTTAAAAACCACAAAAACAATTGCATCATACTGCTGGTTTGAACTTCACTTAATGAGCTATAAAAGAAAGCGCAGGCTTTCCAGGGCTAAAATCCAGCAATCTGTGACCATATTTGGTCAAATAGAAATCAGCTGGACTTCGCTTACCTCTCATCCTGTATGACTCAAAGTCTACACCAATGATCTAGGGGGGGGGTTTTTTTGGACGCAACTCAAAGCACGACGCATTGGGTGTTTATAATCTCATCTGTTACTCCTGGCATCTGTTGTTTTGAAGCTACCAGAGACGAGACGTTTGTCAGTGCAACAACTGGCTGACATCGGCAGGAGAAATCCTTACCAGTCGTGTGCATTCAATTACTTTAGAGTGCACTTTTCATTGATTCATATTTTATAAAAGTGGGATTTCCCTGCCTCCTCTGATGTGTGCCTCTTATGACGTCGAGCGTTACCGAACAAAATCTCATGTTTAGAAACATAATGAATCACCAGAAGTTGTCTCTATCTAAGCTAATGACTTAAACAAAAAAAGTATAAAATACTAACCACACATAGTATTTTAAACCTCTGAAAAAAAAATACAAGCTATTCCTTTAAAAGTTGCAACTCTGTCAGCCTTGCCTGTGTATGGTAGCTTTATAAGATATGACTCTTGAGTTGACATTTAGACAATCTGAAAAACACGACAGCACCAAATATTGTATGGAAAACGTAACTCTCAATACAAACTAACAGGTTAGTACGTCGGGGCAGTCGGGGACTTTGCTGACATTTAGTACGGGCACAATAAAAGACACCACAAATCTTCTAGGAGAAAATCAAACACATGATGTACCAAACAACTGAGCCACTCTTGGACAATTAAAAAAAACAAATCCATCAACAAGTGGACTGATGGATCACACCCCCACGCTCATCATGGGGGAAATCACCGGGTAGCCGTAACAGCCCGGCTGTTCCTTTGTCGCAGGATTTATTCGAGGCAGATGTGATTGTGGTCTGTTAGGAGCAGAGGACGAAACTCACTTGTACTGAGCCTGGAAGTGCTCCTGGACGAAGCTGTGCTGGGCCGTGGGCTGCTGGGACAGGATCGGGTTGGGACACGGCGCCTCGTCAGCTCCGCCGGGACCCTGCGGCACAAAGGGGAGGTCACCGTGAACACGGCGGCGTGTGTGCGTCCTCTCAAAGTTCTGCGACGCAGCTCTTGAAATAAAGTCACGTGATATGTTAGAGAAGCGTGACGCCGATGTGCGAGACGCAGTCTGAGGTTGGGAAGCTTTTATTTTAGCAATAAACTCACGTTCAGAGGAGACAGAGAGGACTGACCTCACACAACCATAACCCCCATAAACCCTCCTTCTGTCTGTTCTCTTTCATCTCAACACCTACAACAGAGAGGCTGGCCTTGGACGGAGATAAAAGAAGAGCAGAAAAAAAGCAGACTGATTACTGAAAGGCTTGCAAGGTCACCAAACGAGGGTGGGACTGAGTACCGTACACAGAGAGGGACAGACAATAGCCCGGTGATTACAAGGTTTCCTCATAACCACATTAAGAGTAAAGTTTAGATAGAATCCCGCTAAAGTATTTGCAACAAAATCTCATTCATATCAAGTTTATTTGTAAAGCAGCGAGGCACTTCAAAGTGCTTTGCGCCATAAACACTCAGCACAGTGACCAAAACGTCACATTTTGTCAAACATCATCGTCAAAATGGTCAAGAAAATCAAATATATTGATCAATGTTCCAGTGATTATGAGTCAAAGGTGGGGTTTACCCTCGACAGTTTGTACCAGATCTGTGGTGCATAGAAGCTGAATGCTGCTCCTCCATGTTTGGCTCTGGTTCTGGGGATGCAGAGCAGAATCAGAACCAGTAGGTTCTGAGAGGTTCTGGAAGGTTGATACAACAGCAGCAGATCTTTAATGGTTGTTTTTTTTGTTGTTGTTTTTTTTTTTTGGTGCTAAGCCGTTCAGTGATTTATAAACTAGCAGTGTTTTAGAACTAGCAGTGTAAAGACGCTGTGGCAGCAATCAATATCAAGCTGATATATATATATATATATATATATAAGGTTAAAACACTGAACCCTCCCTGGATGGATTTGCTGTTTTCTGCTCTTCTACAGAAAAGCACAATGCTGGGACCAGTTCCAGAAGGAAGAAAACAAAGTAATGAACTTTAATTAGCTTGGGAATATGGTGGGAGTTTAAATTCAGTTTTCTTTTGACAGGGACTTGGATAATTATAGGCTTGAGTTGCACAAGTGCAAGCGAGACTCGAGCGAGGCAACACGAAACAGAAACGGCACAGCTCAGTCCAGAGGTTTACATAGCCTGGGTAAAAAGACACAAACATTTTCTTCCCTCACTATTTGAAGTTAACTGGACCAAACTTGTCTTGTTTTAGGTCAATTAGAATCATAAAAATGATTGCCATTTACTAAATGAGAGAAAGAATGTCCATCACTGATTCATTAATGTCTTCAGGATCATAAGTTTACATACAGAGTAATTACTGTCTCTTCTCTTTTTTGAGCTTTACATCATGCTATAATGTTATTCCCTCATCAAAACACACCTGGAGTGTCGTCTTGATTCTTTCATGCACGTTTGAGCAATCTTAAATCTCCATGGCAACCGTTCCCCTCTCCAAACTGCCTGGTTGGACCGAGCTCAGCCTTCGAGGTGAAGCTCTTCCTCAGAGCTGCAGCTTCAGCCCTCCCCCACTCGGCTCCTTCAGACTAGCCGGCAACACTTAGCGACACACAACCTACTCCTCAGAGAAACGCGGGTCGAAACTGTCGCTAAAGGGTTAATGGAGGAGCCATGTTGCAATGACTTCCTGATGGCAGAGCTTCAGAAAAATCAGGAGTTTTTAAAGATTTCAAGGCGCAAAATTATGAAATCAAATTTATTTCCAGTCATATTTAATATATGTAGAATTTTTATAACTTTATTAAGTCAACATAGTTACTTGATTGTGCTACAAAATGCCTCCATGTGCCTGAGAAAGAAATAATGCTGCCCCCTTAAAAGTAGCTTAAAATTCACCCCCGATTGGGTCGGAATAAACTTCAGCTCCTTCACAACAGACAAAGAGCCGACCCGACCCGGCTGAAAGATTTGCACTCTGCGAGCTTCTCTCCGTTTTGCTCTGTCCTCTGAACTCCTGGCACCGCCACCGTTACCTCCACTCTCTAACCAAGCTGAAAGAAGGGGGCGGGGGTATGGAGCGGGCGGTCTGCATTTGTCCATGATGTGTGTGAAGCGCATGCAAAACAAGATGCCTTGCATTTCACATTTAAACTAAGTCTGTTTAAGATTATGCTTGACACTGAAACCTGACCTCCCTTCTGCATCTGCTTCATCAGGCACATACAATTCTCCTTTCTTCTTCCCATGAGGGTCAGGAGGTTTTACTTGTTATGTTTTCCTCTTCCTTTGTAGGGGGACCAAACTGGAGCAGCTCAACACAGCTGATCTTCTTAAAGAGACAGTTTGTGTGTTTTTTTGTTGTTTTTGTTGACATGGGCTTTGATGGAGTTATCGGTAGCTCCGTATATTAGTTACAACAGAGAGCAGAGATTAGTTGCTAGTGAAGAGTTGAGCTAATTTTGGCCATGCTCCTTCCTTATCGCCTGTTCTGTGTATATCCTACTAGAAGATAATCTGCAACTTATATTGGTAGCAAATGTCAAGCCCAGACTTGGAAAGAAAAGGTTGATTTTGTTTTCTATAAACAACAGCTCACATCGGAGCCTCTCAGTGCAACATTACAATTTTAAGGGTTGATGAACAACTATGAGTTTAACATTAAAAAAAAAGATTTGTCAATTACAAACTGCTGTGTAATTTTAGATCTAGCTTCTCATAAGATTGGTAGAAATCTGCTTTGGAACCGTTTTCGTCTTGACAAACTCTCCCGTGAGAGCTGATCTTGTTTTGTCTCAGACCGTTGCACGCTAAAATTCAGATGCTAGCCGCGTTCCCACTTCCAGTGTGTGAAGCTTTGTCGATATTTCACTAATGTTAGAAGTAGAAAATGTCGCAACTGCTGCGATTCCGTTAAATAAGAAACGCAATTAAAACTCGCGCCTAAATTAGTTTGTTGATGCGGTAAGTCATCAAAACACATCGTCCTACCGCTTGCTGTCATCTTCTTCTTCATAGTTTCCGCCAGTAGCAACATCCGGTTGTTGATCACGTGACTATTGTCGCACAAATAAAGTGTTTCCTCAATCTAACACAAAAACGTTTGATTCAAATATTATGCGGGTGATGAAAACGCCAGACAACCAAACCTGAAAAATATCAACTATCCCTTCAAGGTGACGTAAAAATTTTTTATAAATAAATAAAATCACAACACTAAATGCATCTGGATACTTAATACAAAGCAGCAAAGCTTTCCTCCTGCATGTTTTTCTTCCACTAACCTGCTAGCGGATTCCACGGCTATCTTTTCACAGAGACAACAAATCGGAGGCCACAGAGTGAAGACCCAGTTGGGCTTCTCACCTCTCAGATATTCAAGCCCAGTCCGGCCATGTCAATAGATTGCCTGGTGTCGGCTGTGTGTCAGGAGCACAGGAACGGTGAGACCCACTGAGAGAGGGGGAGACAGCTCAAAGGCTCACGGTCATGTGAAGCAGATTAGCCTTCAGCCATCTAAATGATCATGTTCAGATACCAGGTCGCCTAGCTAAGCTTGTTAGGGCTGCTGGTCCCAGAAATTGTTTCAAAAGGTTGTAAAAATGACCCCAACAGAGCAGAGCCGGGCCGGGCGTCTGTCTCGGGAGACGCCACGAGTTGCTCCGAAACGGAGATGCAATCTTTAAAATTGCCTGTCAGAGAAAATATGCCTGATAAAAATGCAACCAAACTGGCAGGCAACAGAGGAGGAGCGAGGAAAGGGAAAAAAATATCAAACGGAGCTATTTTTAGAGAAAGGATGAACGGAGTGAAGGAAAGGAGGAGAAAAGGAGACGCACAGGGTGTGAAATCTCTTTCTTTTTTCCTTTTCTTTTTTTTTTTTTTTTTTTTTTTACACATGCTGGGCCTCCCACTATTTATTCTGCAAACGGAGCTCTCACACCTTCACAGTCGGATATACATTCTTTAGCAACAATGTGTGGATCCTGACTCCTTTCCCACACTTGTGCCGTGACTTTATTTTATCAATATATATATATATATATATATATATATATATATATATATAAAGGCATCATCTTAAATCTCCTCTCAGCAGCACATGTCACAGCTTGCCTCACTGCTACGTTGGTGGCGATTTGTGACGAGTGGGAGCATGTTGGGAGAAACAAAATAAATAAATGTTTGGCTAAACTGGACGTTTGACCATTACATGGTCAGCTTGTTGCTTCCCACACTGGCAGACAAAGTTACTTCAGGCTAAATCGGCCATTTATGTTCTGGGATAATTGAAAAACAATGCGCTTTTGAGTAAAAGTGGTCAAAGAAAAGTTTTAAAAGGAGCTTCCTTCACTGAAACGTCACAGTTGTTGCGGGTCAACGAAACTGATAAAAACCTGGAAGAGTTTAAAATGGCCTCTAGTGAGAGCAGAGTCACATTTTATTAAATGTGCATTTGATTTTTTTATATATTTTTTTGGTATTGGGACAACCTCAGGCTAGCATCCTTATCAGTCTACGTTAGTCTATGTTAACTTGAGTTAATTGCCAGGTTTGTAATTATTCACAATAAATTGCATCTCAATCGGGAACCATTGATCGACGAAATAAGCAACATTTTCAATTCAAAAAGCTTTTACTGCTGCAAAAATCATCAACTAAATCGACATCTGAGCTGAACAGTGAAGATATTTATTGTTTTCTATTTGTTATTTAGGTTATTCAACCATCAGATTGATGAAAAGTGAAACCCATTCGGTTTTCGGCTTTTTCATTCACTCCTGATCATTAATAAAACATCTTTTGAATAAATACTTCTGTGGAAAAGTGGACTGTGGACGTCTGTTTAGCTCGGAGATGCTATTTAAGGCTTGAACAGCTTTGCTGATAGGCTAGCTCCTTTTAGCATAGAAGCGTTCAATAAGATTTTTTTTTTTTTTAACAAAAATTAACGCCCAAAAGAAGCTGCTTTGTCGCCTCGCTGCTGTTGTTAGCAGATGTCACTTGTGCGTCAGATTTACAGGAGCACCAGAAACACAACACAAAGGTTCTGGCTTAGCATTCTTTTTTAAAAAAAGTGTTTAATTGCCCCTAAAATTTTTAGCGGGTTAAATAAATGTATGTAATTAATATATTGAAGAGAACTCTTATTTTAAAACAAAGAAAATAATCACAGAGTTCACATTTTAACCACCTCTGGCGTCTTACTTTAAGGATTAGTAGAGTTTATGCAGCTTGCATTGATAACATTACTAAAACATCTGACTCTGCATTCATTTTTTAAGGTCGTAGATCATCATCAAAGGGCTGCCAATGTTTCCAGATTCAGTGTAAAAGCCAAATACCAGACAAAACAGAATAAAACACCAACATCCACTGAAATCCCTTTACTTCCTCAATTTCATACCGTGTCTGAACTTCTAGTCACCTGAAAGATGCAAGACGACTGCTAGCTGCTGTCCCAGCCGAGGGAACACGTGTCCATATTTAATCTATTTTATTTAATTTTTAATTTTAGGGGGGGGAATATTACGGGCCTTTAAATAGTTTAATTACTCTGGATTTCATTTAGGGGTATCAGATGCAGCAGCACTCACAATTATGTAGTACTTTGTGCAGGTCTGTCACTTCAGATCGCAGTTTTGGGATGCAACATCAGAAACTGTGAAAAGCTTTACGTGGTGTGAAATACGAAAGCAAAACAATGAAAACACAGTGACATATTTAGCATATTTGACAGAGGCTATTCTACCGGGGCGCAAACCTGCACAGCAGCTAATCTTTAACACAAGCAAAGCCTGAGAACCGTCTGCCGGTGCCTAATCGCTAAGACTCGGTGCCAGGAGAGTTGCCTGCGCCAGGCCCCAAGGAGCCTGGGAGAAAATGAAAAAAACTCATCCTGGCACCTTGGAGCGACATAATTGATTTCTAGGATTTAGATAAATGACAGCGATAGAGAGAGCAGCTGAGCGGTAGCTTAGAGCCCGGGCGCTGGCTCAGCACTGTCAGCAGGAGGCCAGAGTTCACCAGGACCGACGTTAGGAGTCAAAAGGAAGAGGAAGAGCGAGAAGGCTGTGATGAATGGTGGAGGGGCAGAATGTTTTGCAGCTCAAAGCTGCCTGGTGGAGGAACAGATTCTGCCTGGAAAAACCCCCCACAAAAAACAGCCCAACACACTTAATAGTTTGTACGATTAAAATGAATTTCAATTGAGTAGCTAATACCTTTCGCTTTAATTCTTCTTTTAGTGATGCAGTTTGGCGCCATCCAGCAGAGGGTGCTGTTGGTCACCTTGAATTGGAGCCAGTTGATACAGAAATAAAGATGGTGGGGCCATACCAGAGCGGGAAAGACAAAAAGGGAGCAAACAAGTTAAGTTTTATCTTAATATCATCCTGTCAAGTTTTACGAAGGCGTATTAGAGTCATTGTAGATTAAAAAAGAGGAGTGAATTTTCTGCAAAAGGATAATCTTGGAAAATCTTTTGACTTTTGAACCGTGCAAATTTTCAAGTTTTTTCTTTTCAGAAGATTCATCTCACGTTTCCTTTTTTTGTTCTCAAAAATTTTTTGCTGAAATTTACTTCTCATTTCTTTGTCCATCTGCAGCGATCCATGCAAAACTGACTGATTTGCTATGAAGGTAAAAACAACATTTATACCTTCTAAAGCGGTGGTTAGTATAATGCAAAAAACCTGCAAGATAATTGGATTAAAATATTGTGCCACGGTGAATAAAGCATCTCACGTATATTTTCATGTTTTTATTTTTCTATTCAGCAACCTATGAGGTTCTTGTTTTGTTATATTTGTTTTATGAACACGTCCAAGTTTAACAATGTGAGAAAACCAACAATTTTCTGTTTATTAAGTCTGTACTCAATGCAGCTGACACAAAATCATGTAAAAATGTAATTATGTTGTTTGTTTTTTTTATCCAGTGTTGTCAAAACTTTGGCCCTTCACCTTACGGAAAGACGCTCGAAGCTCTTGACACGAGAAAACTCAAGTTTTTCAGAAAGTGGCTGCTTTTCAATTAATCATTGGACGATCAATAAGAATCAATCAACTTCATACTAACTCAATCAATGGCTGTTGATCACCAGGAGATGAGTTACGGGTTTTAAGCCTCAAGATCCTGAACAGATCACCAGGCTGTTTGTTCGCTTTGTGGAGGCTTTCAATAATTCACCACTCAAACATTTTTGAGAGGAGTGATTCCACAACCTCTGAGAGAAAACGCAGACCTCCCATCGTAAGAGACCACCCTCCTCATCCTGATGGGTTCTTGGACATAACAGGAAGCAAATCTTTAACAGTTAACAGAAAAAAAGAAAAGAAAAAAAGATGTGAATAATTCAGGCGAGCCATAGAAATGCACAGATGCAGGACAAAAAATAAAATAAATTGATTGAGAACACGCAAACAACAGCACCTCGGTTCCCGTGGCGACTGTTATGAGAGGGTCCAAGAACGATGGGCAGCATCCGGTAAGACACAGGACCAGCACACACACATCTGTGTTTATTGACAGATGGAGCCAAGAGAGCTATTGAGTAAGTGGTGTATTCAGCTGACATACAGAGTGTTGATAAATAATGGACGGTCTCCCTCAGCGCAGCGTGCTTTCATGCGGTTTTCCTCTCTATAAATAGTCCATAAATAATAGTGAAGCTCGAAGCTTTTCTTTCGGACCCCTCGGCCCGTTATTGGCCACATTGTTGAGGGGCACCATGCCGAGAGAACACAACAAAACTCAAACTGACCTCCGCGTACAGCAGGCCATTGTTAACCGATAGCATAAAAATGGCAGAACAATTCGAGCATGTCCTCTCAAAGGCCAAAACACTAATTATTTAACTCTGGAACTGGAACAAAACGTCACGTCCTGTTACTGGTTTTCAGAACTGTTGACTATGGGATGTGTTTATGATGGTTTTTATGTTTTCACAATGTAAAGCACTTTGTACCTCTGAAATGTGCTGTACAAGTAAACCTGATTGACTGGAGGACATTTTGAATATCCCAAATAAATAAAACCAACCGGAAACAAGTCAAATGGATTATAAAGACTCTGTAAATGAAGTTGCCCTGTCGGGGTTTGGTTTATTGGACTGTGCCGGTCTTTCCTGGTGAAGAGGAAGCGGAGCGAAAGAGGGAAGCTTTCAATTCATCGGTTTATCCATTCACAGGCTTTACACCACAAAACTAGCTACGCCCGGTGGTAAGGGCGCTAGGGGAATCATCCAGTAGCAAAATGTGTTTTTGGGTTAAAAAAAAAAGTGTTCAAAGTTAACAGAAAATTGGAAATATGACTGCAAGTGTGTGTTATTGGAAGACATTATTAACAAAACCTAAACGCCAGCTGTAAAGAACTAAAACAGTCGAAGGTAAAAAATAAAATTTAAATAAATACATTTCTGCACTTCTGTTGTTTCAAGCTAACTAAAGCATGCAAAGTTTTTTAATCCTTTCCCCGTGACTTCTCGCTTCAGTCGCTGAAGTTGTTAGCGTGTAGACAGACAGGAAGTGGATTCAAACGAACACCTGACCTTAGTCTCCCTATGTGTTCACATACTGTCCATCTTTTCTGTCACTGCTACTGGTGTATTACAAAAAAAAAAAAAAAAAAAGATCAGCCTGGTGGGGCGCAAGTAAAGTCTGGAGGCCTGCCAGACTTATAATCCACTGGAGGAAGCCTTCCATTTGGATTTTATTTCGGGGTATCAGACTGCAACAATTCAGATTTGGTTTGCTGGGAGTATGTGAAAACCATGTTTTCCAATTAGGCACTAACTTTGTGTCTAAGTTGCGGCAAGATGGTGCAACACAGGAAGCTTTACTTTCCCAGTCTGTGTTCGCACAATTAAACTGCAATAGGATGCCGACCAGAGCGGCAAGAAATAAATTCAATTAAAATGACAAATGGTGACTGTGGGATTTTTCACATTTTACTCCTTCACCTTTATAGTTGTTTTTTTTTTTATACTGAGCTCTGAGGTCGTTTGTCTCGTCTGCCAGTCGGTCAAGGCAAGAATGACCCGGTGTTTATTACCTGCTGCAGCATTTCTCCGCCCGAGTTTTAAAGCGCCGCTGGGTTTCCTCTGGTTCTCACCAGGAAATGGACAGGATGCTCTAAATAACTTTGAGTATTATTGCGCCTTTGAGTGACATATTTTGGCCATGAACATGTTTTTTTTTTTCTTTTTTAACTACAGCTCCCTGCGCTGAGGTAGGACTTCTCGTCTCTTCACGCAGCTGTTAATCAGCTCGGAAAGAGCCAACCTGCATCTCCGAAGCTCCTGATCTGATGGGATTTATTGCCCCGCCAGTAAGTTATTAAATGCCAGCTATATAATTTATTTTTTTTTTTGTCTTTTGATGAAAGGCTGCTTCTCTAAATTGGCTTTGGATCGCTCAGCAGGATTGATAATTACAACTTCGGAGTGCGATTGAATTTAATTCAAGACGGCACATTAAAAACTGGACCCGCCGCTCAAATCAGTTCAATCAACAGCTGCTTAAATCACTCCAGTCCGCCCCGGTTTCGGCCGATTTAATTGACACGCTCTCTGGAAAAGCCTCCGCTCAGCAAATCCGAATCATTCAAACACTCGGCGTCGGCGCTTTCTGCCAATCAAACCCGACGGGGGTTGTGGGTAATTCTTAAGTGAGGACGGAGGAGATTTTCTGTAGAATGAGGGAAAAAAAGAAAAGGAATTAGTTTGTTCATTTACCGTAATGGCTGCACCAAATAAGGTGACGTATGTTGTTCTTCAAGAGCGAAGCGAGTTTGAAGAAAAATCACTGAGATTTTTTTTTTTAGAAGGTGACCTTTAAAGCTAATTTGAGCTGCTGATTTAAATCTGCAGGGTAATTGGAGAGAAGCAGGCTCCGTTTCAAAAAAGGCAAACAAGAAGCACGCTTCCTTTTATTCTTATTTAAGGGCTGTCCACAACTGTTGCTGTGGCTGATTGCAGTTGTTTGTCCTTGAACTTTAGTTTAATCCGTAAACCACGACAGAAGCGTTGTGTGTGTGTGTGTGTGTGTGAACGGGTTTGCTCGGGTTAAAGCCTCGTCGTGTCCGTGTCGCAGTCCGAAAGTCCCAGGCTTACAGATCGGCCTCTGGATTCGACTTTACACGCACAGTGTGAAAAACCGCATACGGGTCGAGTTGAGTTTATTTGTTCCACACATTTCAGAAGCGAGGCAGTTCAAAGTGCTTCACGTCAAAAAGTCACAGACTGTAAAACAAGCAGCAAAATTTTGTCAAATACAATCATCAAAATCACCAACACACGTCAGATATGCTGAACAATGTCCCATTTTCTACTCATTTTCAGCCTTGATGCAAAGTATGTCTGTGTTTCGGCAGTTTTGCAGCTTTCTGGAAGTTAGTTCCAGATTAGCGGAGCGCAGAAGCTGGAAGTTCCTTTCTCAAAAGAGATGTATCTAAATCTCTGTCTTCATTCTAAAATAAATCAAGAGCCTTTTCCTCGTTGTGAAGTAGCACAGCAGGCTTTTAAACCCATTGATGGATTATATGTGTAAAAGTTGTTTTTTTGTTAAACACTATAAAGGGATTATATATCCCTATATATATTATATAACATTTAGTTATCAAAAATAACTAAATGTAAACTTTGTTATCACAGCTCATATCACTCCGCCTCCCCTTCGGTGAGGGCTTCAGGCTTAAGCGAGTCGATGCTAACCTGGGTTAAAGGTCAGCGAGCAGCTCAAATGCAAAGCCGTCACATTCAAACCCGAGTCTCAAAAAAAAAAAAGAAAAAGTTTTTCCAACAAGGTGGGTCTGAGCCGCGGGAAGCTGCTTCGACGTGGGAGGAAAGAGGTGTCAAAAAAAAAAAAGAGAGAAAGAGACAAACAAGCACGGCAAAAAAAAAAAGAAAAAAAAAAAAAGCTCAACAGAACTACGTCTGAACCGTCGTTCACATCCTCGACGGGAACAGGGAGCAGCGAGGAGGAGCTGCTCTGCTGATACGCACTGCTGGAATAACTGATGAGGATCTACGTTCGAAACTTTGCTGCAACGTCTGGGTCACTGTCTGGATTTGTTTCTAATTTCAGTGTGAAACTATCCACATACGACACAAGTCGGATCGCAGAAAACACTTTTGATTTAGGTTGAGCTCTCGATTGCTTTATAGGTCGTCTGACCTTCAGAAAACTTTATTGTACACTAGTTACATAAAGCAAAAACAAAACAAAAAAAAGAAAAAAACATAAGTAGCTTCAAACATTTTCACAAATATTCTATTTTAATATATAACAAAGTCATATTTGGGGAGTTTTTATTCATGAATGGAAGTCAAACAGCTTGGCATGGAAAAGCTGCAACAAAGCCAGACAGCGCTAACCCAGCTAACCCATAGGATGTGGTGACTGCAGAGACTACCCTCGGTTTGAGCTGTCAAGATAATGCGGTATAATCTAAAATGATACATAAAAGAAAAAGGAACGCAGTGCTTTGCTACTAGTTGTCCACACTACGATAAATAGATAAGCTCAGAAATGAGTTTTCAGTAATAGAAAACTGGTGAGGGAGAAGGAAGTAGGTCAGTTATGCTAGCTTGACTATAACTTGATTAACATGTGGATGTGCTGTGGAATTTGGTTAAAAACAAAAAAGGCGACCCTCACACCAACTCTGACAGATCATCAGTAGCAAGTGTTTAAATTAGCTAATCAACCAATCAAACGATCATTTATTAATATCTGCAAAATAAACATCAAGCGTGAAAAAGTAACACTGTAATGTTTTGTTCTTCGTGCGGGAAATGTTTGCATGCTTTTTGGTGTTGAATCCTGAAACGCTAGTACAGCCGTTGTCAGTCAGTTGCTGTGGCAACAACTCTGTCTGTATCGTAACGACACAGAGAGAAAAAAATGAATACAAGTGGTTTTAAGTTCCTGTGTTATTTTCCATCTGCACTGAATTAAATCTGCAGGTTTCATTTTGCTGACAGAATTGTTCCACCACAGCAGCGCGACTATCAATGAAATGTAAAAGAATCGCATTTTTGCCCTCCTTTGTTGTGCGCATGCACGAAATTGCAAAGTGTATGCAAAGTGTCTATAAGGAACATGTTTTAGATTTTAACCTCTCAGAATGAAATGCACCAATTCGTGTCAAACCAGCTTTCACCAGGTGAAACCATGGCCACTAAAGTCTGTGGTGTTTCTCAAACTTACCAGCTCATATCTCAGGGTTTGAACCTACAGTTGAGATCTTAAGGTTAAATATACACAAAAATGTTTTAAAAAACATGGAGATTTTTTTTTTCTCACCGTCTCAAGTTAAATCAGACCAAACTTCTATCACTTCACGTTAATTAGAGTTACCAAAATTATGTCTATATTTTTTGAAATGCCACAAAAATGGCAGAAAGAATCTTTTCCTCATTCTTTAAAGAGACAGTAATCATTTTGTAGACCAAACAATATGATATTTTCTCTCTCTATTGTGGCATTTAGCAAACAGGAATAATTTTGGTCATTCCGGCTAACCCAAAACAAGTTTACTTCAGAGAGTGAGAGGGAAAAAATTTGGCTGTTTTAATTTTTTGTATGTGGCTTTCTGGTTTCATCTGCACCTCCTGTTACTTTTCAGATGTGACGAACAGTGTTAACCTGGTGTCGTATCTACGCCGCAGCCTCCTCTGCTTCACCTGTCCGGAGCGTTTGGCCTCCCATCTGTCCGCCGAACTCCTTAAATCCTCCTCTTCCTCCTTCCTGCTCCTCGCCCTCAATTTTCCTTGTGAAAACACAACCGAGTGTTAAGTTTTAACGCACTTTGCTGCTCCGGTTTGCTCTGGTGCTGCAGTAAATGGGAAGCAACCTATCAAAATAAGTACATGCCAAGCAGCAAAAGCCTGACGCTGCTTGCTTTAAGTAGTAAAAAGTAATCAGTGCTGCTCTGCATCACTTCTAACGTGGAAAATTAAAGCAAGGGAATTTAAACCTGAGCTACTGCGTCAAAGTTTCTGGGTACCTCGGATCTGGATGTGTGCACAGACGCGGTTACCGTTACTTTACAAACCAGCAGCCGCTCCTGCCTACCTCTGCGTGGGCAGAGAAGAAGAGGCACAGAGGCTGACTGGCTCACACACGGTTCATGCAGAAGCGCCCGCAGAAATGCATTTATTTATTTCTCTTTGTGAAGGATCTCCGGCTGGCACAGACTTCTTCTCCTTATTTCGCTGGTTTTCAAATCTGCTACTTATAGTAATTAGCAAAAAAAAAAAGAAGTTCTGCATCTTGTCATGTTAGCAACGGCTAACTCCTAAATTACGCGCTCGAGATTAATTAGCTTTTAAGTTTTGCATCGTTTGACTGAAATAAGAGCAGTAGAAGTTACTACACACGTAACAATGTAAAAGTGTACTCTAGTTTACTTCAGTGCATCAATTTGTGTTTGCAAAATTAAAAATCTAGGTCGTGACCAGGGCTGTATTTGAAGAATAAAGGGCCCTGGCTTTAGCCCATTTTGGTACCCTAGACACCACCTCAGAAAATAAATAAATATCTTTTACTCAAATTACAGAACACTGATAGGTAGAGCTACACAATCAAACATTTTTTTATTTTATTTTATTCAATTATGGCAAAACTATTAAAACTTTTTACAAATAAAAAATGTCCTAAATCGTTTTATGTTTTTTTTTGTTTGTTGTTGTTAATAGACCAAATCTTTTTCAGTTTTCTTTAGTTGAGTCTAAAATAAATGAGTAAAGTGGTTGCCTTTCTTTCACTAAGGAAAATGTGAATGTTTTGAACTCGGAATGTTTCTGACAATTTCATTTGTTTAATTAAAATATTTCATGCTCAACTTATTGTTGATCAGGAACAACATTCTCAATAAAGCTTTGTATTTTAGTTAAAAAAAAAACCCCCATAAGTACTCTTCAGTTGTCTGCATATTAAGTACAAATGTATGGGTGGTTGGCTTAAAATATCTGGCAGATTTCCTCATGTTGGTCCTGAAAAGATGTACTGCAACTTTAAATGAACAAAAATCCTGCAATATATATAAAGAATGAGTAACTATGATGTTTTTATGATGTGAAGCACATTGAATAATAATAATAACCTTGGTTGATGAGAGAGGTGCAGTGTTTGCAAAACAAGAACAGTACAAAAAAGTTCAATCTGGGGTAAAAAGATCGGAGTTGGGCCGTTCAGACTGCCATGAAAAAGCCTGATATGGGTCGCAAATAGTTAGACAAAAACACGGGATTTGGGTCGGATTTTTGTCTACTCCGTTAACGAAGCCTTACTCCATCTTAAGTCCAGAGCATACTAGCTTTTTTTTTCGTTGTTGTTACTTTTGCCACCACTGGATGATCAATATGTAACAAAACCTGATTGTCTTTGCTGGTGCAAAAGAATATTAGGGTTACTGTGGAGAAAAACAAAGTATATGTTAGAATTTAATTTTAGAATTCTCAGAAAAGCGTCAGAATTTTTCAGCCTTTTTTCAACAGATGATGATGAATAGCGTCACAGTAATTTCATTTAGAAGCGCACTTCCAAGCAAGGCCAGCAGATGGCAGCACTTTAGGAGTGGTTGCTTATCAACTCCCATAGGAAAAGAATGTTTTTCCAACGGTATCAATGACATCAGCAGTGTTGTCATAACTTTATGATACAACAAAGGAATCTCTCTCTTAAATGTAGCTCACAGGCAGCGTTTTGTCAGACCTGTTCCTCAGTTCTATCGCGGCAGATCACTCTTCAGAGCAAGTTCAAAAGTAATTGAAACAAGCGGGATATCGATTCCAGATATCACACGCCTTTCAGAGAAGCAAGAATATCGACATGAAGCAACAACAGATTTCTTGTGAACATGAAGCTTTTCCAGCTGAGCTTTTATGGGTCGACATAATGGACCTCAACATCCAAGTCGACTACGACGCTGTCGTTTTCCCTTTGAAAGATGACAGCGACAACCCCATTGAGCCGGAAGATGAATCAACAGAGATCCACGGGGAATCAAGTCCTTCCGGCGACTTGGAGAATCCAACATCTTCTGAAGTTGAGCAGGAAACAACTCGGTCTGCTGGCTTCCAGATCACTCCCTCAGTGGAAGTGGTGGACAAGACAAGCCAACACGTCACTGATCTCACAAAGCAGGTTGACGATCTTAAAAAAGAGTTGCAGAGAAACATCTTTGAGGAACGAGACCGAAGGATTTCATATCAGGCTGAAGTCAAATCACAGCAACAGGAGATTCAAAGACTGCAAAAAATGTTACAGAAAGAACGTCACCTGCAAGTCAAACGTGAGCATGACAGAAAGGTGCCAGAGGCTACAGGTGGCTCAAAGGTTTCTTGCTCCTCCAAAGTTACAGCCGACAAGAGCCTTCTTCAACAGCTGGATTGCTTCAAGAGGGAGGCTGAAAAATATGCCTCCCGTAACAAAGGTCTCATAGAAGTAATGGTTGAAGAATATAGAGTGAGACTGAAATATGAGGAGCAGCTCAAAAGACACTCTGAGCAAGCCTCCAAATTCATAGAACAGGAGGAAACAGTGAGATCTCTGCAGGGTGAGGTTGCAGACCTGAAGCTGAAGTTAAAACTTGCTATGGAAAGCAACGATCCAAGAGTCTCCACCCAACCAGAGGCCCCCCTGCAAACAGAGGAGCCCAAGGAAAGACAGACCTTGGATCAACCAGGGGTCTCCATCCATAGCCTGGCTCGGGCTTTGCACCGACCCATATCCAGGTTGCAAAGAGAGGAGTCCACGCAAAGCCAGACCTCCACACAAACATGGACGTCCGAGGAAAGACAGCCGTCCATGCAACCAACCTCCACTGGTTGCACTGAAGGCCTTCGTGTTGGCATTGGCAGGAAGGGCAAACTGTGCCCGGCTCAGCCTTTACGTCGACCCACACCCGGGTGGAACTAACTTGGGTTAGGGTTAGGGAAAATGTTTGGGTTGGGCAAAATAGCAGCTACTAAAATGAAGGGAAATCAATGCAAAGTTGTAATATGGGTGGAAATAGTTTTGACAAACCTGAATAGCATTTTGTTTTCTAAATCATTCTATAAATAAACAATGATGATATAATGTTAGGTTGTATTTCTGCCAGTTGCATAGCTGCAGTAGACTAGTAGTCTAATGTGTTGAATGTGCTCAGACACATTTAACACATTAGAAACCAGTCAGAACCAAACGTTTGTCTTTTGGTTCTGATTGGTTGTTTCTGGACAGTAGAAGAGCCAGATGACTTTTCACAGATTCTATGTTTCATTTTCTACTGTCAGACACTTTTAACAAATATTCATCCATCCATCATCTAACACACTTATCCTTGTACACACACATTCACACCTTAGGACAATTTAGAGAGACCAATTAATTAATGCAGAGTTTTAGCAAAACCTGGGTTTGGATAGTGACCTACCTGAACCCTACTTAGGGTGACCTCCCAAAAGTTGTACATTTGGGAGGAAAAAAGGCACTTCTTTGAAAATTCATGGAGGCCTAACCGTAGGTCACAGGTCAACGGTGCTTAGCCTTAAAAATTGCCCCGTCCCTCGT
>CAEGAD010031926.1:0-32087 GCA_903067055.1 Poeciliopsis paucimaculata | reverse complement strand
TTAACCTGACAGTCACGTTTTTGGACTGTGGGAGGAAGCCGGAGAACCCGGAGAGAACCCACGCATGCACAGGGAGAACATGCAAACTCCGTGCAGAAAGACCCTGGCCGGGAATCGAACCCAGAACCTTCTTGCTGCAAAGCAACAGTGCTACCAACTGCGCCACTGTGCAGCCCTAGACGTCATTCAAAAAACCCTTTTTCTGTTTAACCAAGTTTAATAGATAGATGTGCTCTAGTTTTGTTTGTTTTTTTTAGGAAAAATTCACTGCATGTTACTAACTTTAGTCAGAAAATGCCACCAGGTGTTTAATTAATGTGCTACACTTTTAAAATGCTAGGGGTGTTTATTAAATATCTGCTGGCTTCTATTAAATAGGTATTTGGGTTTCTAATGGCATCTGGTAGACAGTAGGTGAAGCTGGCAAGTCTGTGATTAATGACCAGAATAGCTTTCCGTACCTCCTGCTTTCAGGTAATAATTCACATGGGTTTTGGTTGCTTCTTTTAGTGCTTTAAAAAAATGGTTTTTAAAAGTTCTAAAACATAAATAAAATGAATTAAGGATTATTATCTGATGATTCAAAACTTGTTATATTTAAAATTAACACAAAATATTGTTAGTTTCAGTAAATTGTATTACTGAAATATGATCTAAGAAAAACAAAAACCTATTTGAAATCCTTAGAAGTCTCCCTTCTATTTAAATGTTTCTGATAAAGGAAAAAGAGGTTTCTGTAATAGAGACACTTTTTCATTTTGTGGTGTGTTTGTTCTTACGTTGTGCTTGGGTCTTGGGTCATTTGGTTTCAGTAATGACGGTACAGAGTTTGGGGCCTCCGTTTACCAGAAGGTGAACAAGAACTTGGAGGCAGCAGTGAACCTGGCCTGGACAGTAGGAAGCAACAACACACGCTTTGGGATTGCAACCAAATACCAGCTGGACAAGGACACCTCTTTGTCTGTAAGAAATAACACATACAGCACATTTTATTTACTGGAGTTAGAAATTGTTGGAAGGGGGGGCGGGACTAAGGTGATTATATCAATTGAGCATGTGATGAAGGTCTGTAGTGAGACATAGGAAGTCTGATGAAGCTGTGATCTTGTATGTGGAAGTTACTGCACCTTGATGTTTCATGGCGAATAGTAAAGTTTGACACTTAGCCACGCCCACATGCTTTGATGTATAAAAAATCCTGTGATAACTTTTGACCTTCAATGCCTCAAGGCTCTACTGACTGAGTTTGAAGTCTGTGTCTTAAAAGCTGTAGGATGAGTTCGATCAGATGCTACATCTATAAAAAAACAGGAAATGGCGGCTTTGATCCCAAATGGATGTGTGTGTGTGTGTATATATATGTAATTTTTTTTTTTTTTTTTACATAAGAAATTGACACATTCAGCAGATTTTTATGAAAAGATGATTAAATATAATAAATGTTATTATATGTTTATAGAATATTACATTTTGTTTCCACAAAATGATTCTTAGAAAATGAGATCTTAGGTCAGTTTCACCAATTTTAAGCTCTTTCAGAATGAGCTGTTTTTTTGGCGTCTTGTCACTTTAAATCCAAATAAGCTGCTGCTGGAACTCTGCTTGGGTTGCTAGGAGACGAATTGAGCTTTGCTGGGTTGCTAGGTGACAGTGCAGTGCCTGTGCATTGGAAGAGGATTTATGAAGCAGCTCAGAAATCCTGAGCTGCTTCAGGATTTCTGAAAAACTTTAACTTATTGTGAAAAAGCAGCTGTTTTTGTTTTTTTTTCCTTTTAAACGCATGGACTGTTTCTGAAGTATTAGAGACCCAAATGGACGCATAAAAATGTGCAAAATGTGAATTTAAGAATATTTCTAATGCCTTGAATTATGACTTTTTCCCCCCTCTGTTCGCAGGCAAAAGTCACCAATTCCGGCGTCGTTGGGCTTGGATACACACATACCCTCAGGCCAGGTTTGCCCTCTGACATTTTGAATGCTACTTTCAGCAGAAACAACTCAAAGAGCAATCACCAAAGTTACGTGAAACTCACTCCCGATGCTTTCCCCATGCAGGAGTGAATCTCACCCTCTCTGCGATGATCGATGGGAAGAGCGTCAGCTCCGGCGGGCACAAAGTCGGCATGGCGTTTGAGGTTGAGGCGTAAACCAGAGAAGGGAAATGGGAAAGGAAAAAAAACAAAACAGCCCCAAATGTGGCGACACTCAGCAACACGTGAACACATCACCCCTCTGAGTCCAACACACACGCACACACACACACATGCAGATACACGCTCTTTGGCCTTAACCCTGATAACCTCCAAGACCTACAGTACTGTAACTGTCGCCCAGTCCTAATTTATTTTTACATTTTAGTATATCTATGACTTTCAACACAAACCTATTTTATTAGTATTTTTATCAGTATGCGGCAAAACAGTACGATTAACAAATAAAAGTGCACTTTTAACTTGAGCATTTGTGTTTCAGATAAGACTGAAGTTCTGAGGCATCTTTTCATTTTAACTGTCTGGTTGGTTTAGTTACGTTCAGCTGGATTATGGTAGGATTAACACAGGCTGCTTGTTTGGAGTGTTGTGGTTTTGTTGCATGATTTTAAGACTTTTGTGAAAGTTTGTACAAAACGGATGCAATAAAAACTGGAGAGAAAGATAAAACCTCCTTCTCTTAGCCTGAGAAACTGACTTTGATTCTTCCTCCAGACCTCAGTAGCAAACTGTAAATCCTCAGCTGCCTAAATGTCTGTTTTTCAGATCTTATTTGGTTAAAAAAAACACAAGAGATTGTGATATTTGGATTTCCGTGTCAACTCATACCGTCATGTTTCAGCCTTTGTCACATTTCACAACTGTGCTGTGGAAGTATCGGAAGTACCGTTAACATGTAGGACCTTAAAGTTATTTTATAGAATGAGTGAAATAAAGAATGTCAAACACCACAATCTTGTTGATTTGTAGTATTTTTATTATTAAGTCCTAGTTAATTTATCAGCCACAGAAGAAGTTGGTCTAGTCAGGGAAATCACCAAAGCTCCATCAGTATTACGATCCACAAAGAGAGTTTTGCAAAAATGTTTAAACTTACCTTGTGCAGACGCAAACGGACAACTTCAAGATGGACTTGAACGTTCAGCTGCTCACATTGGAAAGCTTTCTGAGTAAAGGTTTTATGGTCAAATGAGACAAAAATATTGAAAATGATTGCAGAGTGAACGTGAGGCTCCAAACTTAATGTGTCAAACAAGCAAGCATAGAGGTGGGAGCATCATGCTGTGGGGATGTTTTACTACCAGAGGTGCTGCTTATAGTGGATGAGATTCTTCCAAATTCATCATCTTCCTCAAAACGTGATATAAAATAAACAAAAAGAGCTTTTGGAAGAAGTCAAAAGTCTTAAAACTAAATATTTAGAAAAGGCTGAATCTTTCTGATGACCAAAGCTGGAAAAACTAACCCACATACAAAGAGTTGTTAAATGATACACCAAATGTTAATTTGTCAGTATTTGATTTATTTCAGGTGGTGTTTATGAGTAAAACTGTGACAGAGAGGACACCACATTTAAAGAAATGTGTTGCCAAACAATATTCTTTCACTCAAAACATGAAAATGAGTTAAAATTACACCTGAATTGGCTCAACCAAAGTATAAAAATACCACTTAATTTCTTTTAGTAAACACCTGAAATACTAAATTGGGATTAGAAGATATTTACAGGGCTAATGGTATAATAATGTGTGTAATAACCAGTAATGTTTCTCTCTGTACAGTAACAATTTGGATTAAAAATAAAGCGTCTGTTAATAAAAAATGGTAAGAAGACACACCATAGGGTGGATTGTATTTGTATCAGTGTACATAAGAGGAATAAATCCAGCATAGAAATGGATGTCCTTATATTTCTGCATAAAATTATTTACATTCACCTAAAAGTATAAAAATGAGGATAAAATGTACTTTTTTTTTTTAAGTGTTTGTAGATGTTAAAACCCTGGAAAAGATTTTTTAAAAATGGTCAATCTCACGGTAAATAAGTATTTCACAAAATAAACCCCAGAATGTTAATTTTTAGATCCCGTATTTCTGGAAACGTGGAATCTCTCAGATGAATCTCAGTTAAACTCCAGAATTTGTTTCACATCCTCCTGTTGTTACAATCGCCGACCACACGGAGGCAGCAGAGAGTCACGTTTAGGCAAATTCACTTTCAGGAGAGGTCACTGGAGAAGCTCTGCTCTCCTCGCAGCCAAGTCCATTCTTTCAGCATCTAGGAGAAAAAAACAAAACAAAATAAAAACATTTTCAGTACATTAAAGAACAGCAGGCTCAGTTCTTTCAGTTTGAGTGGACGAACCTCCATGCTGCTCTCTGACTCCTGGATGGTTTCATGCAGTAAACTCTGAAGGCGACTCTCGAACGTCCTGCTCTCCTCCACTAGAGACTCATCCCTGCAAACACACATGATTCATGGCGTTAATACTCTTATCACAACTTGTCTGTGACTGTATTGCCAGAAAACTGGGCTGCATGCAAGCATAAAAATAAAGAGATGGTCAGAAAAAGGGAGCATTCGACTCCAAACCACGCCTTCACATGTTTTCTGATGAGTTGATATTCCCAGGGGTTCCTCAGAGAGCTCAATGTTTATCGAAGCCGCATAAGGTTAAGGAGTTGCTACTGATTAAATACTCACTGCTGCTGCAAGCTGTTTCTAGGGGTCAACAGAGGAGGCACAGATGAAGGCGTCCGGAGTCCATCAGGGCTCCCACTAACAGGGCTTCGAACTTTGCTCTGGACAAAACAAAGAAAATGCTTTTTCATGCTCGCTGCAGCAGGTGCTGTAGCTGAATACTTGAGTCTTGATTGTACATTTGGATAACCAGCCGCTTCTTCCTGCTCTTGTTTTACAGATTGTTTTCCTAAAATTTTAATCATTCAAAATATCAAAATAAAATAAATAAGATATTGTGTCGTATATTGCTGTCAAATTAATTGAGCGTCCTTACACAGGCGATTTTCAGCAGGTCCCAAAGCTCCTTCTGTCGTTTCTCCTGCAAACCCATCAGGACCTGTTCGCTCTCAGCCAACTTCTGGACCACTTCCTCCACCTTAGGCAGCAGCTCCATCACACGATGGCGACACATTGCAGTCTTACTGCACAACAACACAAACAAACATTTTAGCAACTGGAGTGGCTGTTGTTGGGATTTACCTGTGCAAAAGGTAACCATTAAAGGTAACCTGTTATGCTCCTCAAACAGGTTAGAACAGGTCTTATGGCAGGGCTGCACCGATTGCAGTTTTCTGGCTAATCATCTATTACCAATCTTTAAAAAGCCTGACCTGCCGATTCTGAGTTAGGTTGATACCAATTTTCTGAATGATAAAGCAAGAAAGTTGCAAAGATGTTAGCAGTGGGTCGATCTATCATTCAACTTTCTTTCACGGGAGAGCAGAAGAGGACAGGCTGATTTTTAGACTTTTGCTGAAGCAGGTAAGATCAGCTTCACATGCAAGTATCGACCAATCACTGGTCCCTAAAAATTAAGGAAATCGACAATGATAAATCGGCTGGCTGATAAATTGGTTCACCCCCAGTTTATAAAACATGTTCAGTACATTTTTAGCACAAAATCATTCTGAGATGATCAGATTTTAGTCTGCTCAGTTCTGCCTATTTCAAGCTTTTCACTTTAGATCAAAATAAGCTGCTGCCACCCCTCCTAACTCACCGTTTACACCCATACATGAAAATGACTACAAACAGATGGACAACTATACAACTGTACATCTTTGAAAAGCAGAAGTGGAGCCTCCTGCACAACCAACAAGAATGCAGCAAGTGATTTCTGAATGGTAAATCAACTACAGAACACTTGCCTTTTCCAGCAGCCGTTGTACAGCACATACAGAAGGTAAAACCAGCTGAACAAACGTGCTGGAGCTCAGCTTGGGTTGCTAGGTAACGGTGCAGAGCCTGTTGAATGGGACTTAAGAATCGGGAAGTTTTAAGAACGGCTAAAACTTTCTAAAATGTTCTAGCCATTTCTAAAATCAAGCAGTTGAGACCCAAATGCAAGTAGAAAAATTGGCAAAATGTGAATTTTGCCTAATAGGTCCCCTTTAACCTCACACATATGAAGGCTGCATTATGATGTCAAAAACTAGCTAGGAGGTGGATGGTTTTACAAATTCTTCTGTAGTGCATCTGCTTGTGTGTTAAACCCTGAGGTTACTGGGTCGGGTGTGAGGGAGCATTCTGGTATTACTGGTAGTGAATGCATCATGCACACATGGCTTGGTTTGGTCAAATAAAATTAAAGACAGGCCACAACCTGGTTGAGTCCAGACTGGACTGGCACGGCTCCGGGTGAGCCGCCGTAGCGCCGGCGGCCTCAGAGCGAGTTGTATGAGGAGAAATCTATGATCTCCATACCAATGCAAAGAAACAATCAGGCTACTTGTTTGCAGAAATGGCTTTGTGATTATTTAATTCTCTAGTTTCTCTGTTAGTTTTTGTTCGTCCTGTTAGATCCCCTCAGGCTTCTTGTTTCCACTTGGTTTTATTAGTCTCACTTGTGATCGCTCTTCTCTGTATTCATTCTATGCTAGTTATCCTGACTGAGCTGTGGTTGCCTTGTTTTGTTTTGTCACACATCTGGGTTTTGTCTGAGTTGACATTATTAAATCCTTTATTTTTGATTCAGTCCTCCATTCGAATAAACACGTAAGGATGTGGCTTTAGGAAAGATTATTCTTATTGTGATCAGGGCTGGATCTACAAGAATGTGGGGCCCTGGGCTGGAAACTGTTTTGGTCCCTTATCCAATCAACCAATCAGGTTAATTTATTATCACATTTCAGCAGCATCATAAAAACACAAAAATAAAAAGTCATAAAAGCATCATTGAGAAACCTGATGCATTTTGTTGAATGCCATCATCAAAATAATCAATACAAATCAAATATGTTGGTAACTGTTCCAGTAATTATGTTTTGCAGTTTTCTGGAAGTTTATTCCAGATTTGTGCTGCAAGAAGCTGAATGGAAAAGAAAAATTATTTTGCTAATGCCAATTTCAGTGCATTGATAGGTATCCCTACACATAATTAGGTATGAACTGATGTTACCTGTCGCAATAAATAAATAAATAAATTAAATTAATTAATTAAAATAAATAAATCCCTTGGTCAACAGTTTCATGTTGTCCTCCCGCCTCTCCCAAACAAAATGTATAACTTTATAATTTTACTTTTACCCACTCCTTTGAACATATAAATATACTTTGCTACTGTTCTTTTGATTTGTTTGCTTTTGTTTTAAATTTATTTTGTTTTTATATAACTTTGTACACTACGATCATTAAGGTCAAACTACTACTAACAATAATTTTTGAATATTTGACTATCGTTTATATTCATTAAAATTCCTATAAAAACTCATCTGACATGGTGCTATGACTCTTACAAGAAGGACAATGTGTGCAAAACATGCATTCATTAAAACACAAAAAGATAATTATTTTTTCACCTTAACAAGTCGTGGATTAAATATCCTAGAGGAATGTAAGCAAGTTCTTTTGTGATTATTACAAGTTTTACTATGTTATGCTATGACAATCATAAATTTGTCATTTATTTCCGTTAGTCTGTTTCTCGGCTGATAAATGCACAGGCAGAGATTAGATTAATTAAATTACATGTGAATGTTAGTGAAGTACCTGAGGACTGTATAGAAATCTCTGAGTTTCTTCTCGTAGAACTGCACCGCCTGAACCATCAGACGGGCCGTCTCTGTGCCGTCTCCTGGCATCCGCTGGTCTGAGGAAGGAAAACCAGAACATTGTTTGTTTCCATTTGCAGACACCCTGACGAGCGCTGATGCTTGAGAAAGAAAAAAAAAGTAAAAAAGCCCATACCTCTCGGTTTTTCTCTGAGTTTGCGGAACAACTCCATGGCTTTTCCTTCCCTGACGATTAAAAAGCAGAAGTGAGTCCGAGCTGAAGGAGAAGTGGGTTTTTGGTTTTATTTTTAAACTCTGGGTCAGACTCACAGTGTGTCCAAAGTCTCGCCGCTCCTCCACGGCTGCCTCTGCACATCCACGATGTCTGGCTGCAGCTTCATCATCTCCTCTTCCAGTTCGGTCACCTGAGCCTTCAAACACACACATTTTAATCTTTTGAACAATCCGAACACTCCTCACATAGACAATGAAACACTCCAGCACACCTGACCACAGCTCAGGGCAGTTTGCTCCATGTCCCTCCAAACGCTCAGAAGTTTCTCCGACGCTTTAAAATGCAAAAACATACAAGTGATTTCAATGTCACTCGGACAGTTTGGGATAAATTAGCTCCTCCTAATCTCGTTCAAAGTAAAATAAAATAAAAATCTAATGTACCGATCCCTGTGGCCGTCTGCTCATTGTACTTGTCCATGTCGATGTGAAGGCTGGTGTTGAAGAAATCCAGCTTGGCTCTCAGCCGCTGGTACATGGAAACCATCTCAATCTTCTGTTTGGACAAAGTGGAATTGTGCCGCAGGAGGCTCATGCTGAGAGAAGAAGAAGCAAATGTTCTTTCTGCATGTGCATAAATCTGTAAACAGTGTGAAAAAACCTTGGTTCATTTACTGCCTTAACCTAGTTTGTATTTTGTTTCCAAAAAACTAAAAATAATCGTGATATTTTAAAGTCGTCATGTTAAGTAAGCTGAAAGTTAACGTAAAAACTTAAGCTATAGCTTAGTTTAAAATTTTTGTTAACTTAAATAACTTAAGTTTTACTGAACTTAAGTTAAAACTTGACAGTGATTTAACTTTATTTAAAATGTAAGTTAATTTAAGTTAAACTTAAATCTTAACTTAAACTATAAGATTAACTTTAATCTTAAGGCTGATAACAATCTTTACTCTCCTTTATTTCCATTGCCTCTTCCTTGGAAAAACAAATAATAGGGTAGACATTTACTCCAGAAAAAAGCCCTGGTGAGGGTTCAGATCTGACTCTCAACCATTGGGGTAAAAGTTTACCAATACTTTAATCCTGCTGTTTAAATTGTATTTCAGTCGGAGAAATAATTTGCAGTCCCTCCCTTTAGTTTCCATAGCAGTAAAACATAAATCAGGAGTGGTTTAAAACTTTTGCTGGGTTCTGTGTGGATGAACTCGTGTGTTGGACCTACATGGCAGCTTTCTGGCCTTGCTGCAGCCGCTGCCAGTCTTCCTTCAGGGAGCGGATGGTGTGCCATACTTGGCCGCAAGTCCTCCTCAGCTGGCTGTACGGAAGAGAGTGTCTGGGATCTTTTTCTGCGACAGAGATATCAACTCAAATTTTAGACATTTTAAGATCTTTTTAATAACATTCAAGAACTATAACATGACAGATATGTACAAAAGAAATGTAGGGAACCAAAACTGTACTAACCAGCTAGCAAGCTAGAAAGCAATATGCTAGCTGCTAATGGCTTGTTTCTATGCTCAGTCATGTTTCAGCCTATGAAGATGACTCAAACTTTTGCCTGAGTTGATACTTTCAATGGACTTTTAATTCTATTTCAATGCAACTTTGCTTTAAAAGTGTAATTGTTTACCAAAAAATGCAAACTTGACACCTTTAATGCACTTTTATTGCAACTTTACATAAAAAATGTCATTGTTTATCAAATGACAATTAATGACAACAGTCATAAATATTTATGTAAACTCTTTCATGGTCATGACAGTTGTTATATCATATTTATAACATGTCAGTCCTAACCACACCCTTTCAAATAAAGTGTTACCAAAAGTCTTGTGACAAAAAACCCAAATCATCTCTTGGCAAAAAAGAAGTGGTGATATTTTGCCTTGCAAAAATCACTAAAAAAAAAAAGAAAGAAAGAAAGAAAGAGAAGACTTAGGCCAATATTTTAGGAAGGTCATGATTTTCTTTTAGATACATTAACTGAAGACTTTTCAATCTTATGTGTAGTTTCTGGTTCTAATATCCGAGTAAACTTGAATTAAGACAAAACTAACTTAAAAGTAACTTATCAGCAAGATATAGAAGTTTGTTTAAAGTAAATAATTTCTTGATACTCATGAAAAATTACTATTTCCAGTGGCATTTTATTTCACTTATAACATGAGAACATTGTCTCGTTATAGGTAAATTTATTTGCCAGTGGAACTAGTACTTTTTCACCAATATTAAGGAATTATTTACATAAAACAAGCTGAAAAGACACCTGTAAGTTTGTTTTGTCCTATTTTAAGTGTGATAAAGTATTTGCATTAGAAACAAGAATAAGAGTACTTGGTAAGAGTTGGTGTTTTGCATTATGCATGGACATCCTGAGGAGGTTTCAGGACCTTTCTGCAAACCGAAGCATGCTGAGTTTGCTGCTGTGTACTTACGGATGAAGCGGATATTTTCTGGAAGTATCCGAGGACTAAACTGGGGCTCATACGTGCAAGAGGAGCAATCAAACAAGAAAACAAGAGTGTAGTCTGTTCGTCGTCCATCTACCTCCTATAGAAAAGCAAAATAATGTGTCACAATCTCAAGGTTTGATGCTACACTTTGCTTGTAAGACGTCGTTACCATGTAATTTACTGCGGACTGAGAGGCGAGCGCGTTTGGCTCCAGGACCAGCCCCGCTTCCAGCAGCAGCTCCTGATTGGCTGCAGGGATGTTGGTGTCTTTTTCAATCCTCAGCTGAAGGTTGGCCACCGTCTCGTCGTCCGAGATGGCGTATATCAGGATTTTAGCAGACATCATGTTCAGGACATGAACCAGCTGAAGAGACGGTATAAAATGAGGAAAACAAAGCCGAATGTAAAAGTAAAAATGGCTCTCTGCTCACCTTGAGCTGCAGTATGGACTCCAGCTGGTGGAAGCAGTCGCTGGGTGTGTTATTGGGGTCTTTGCCTCTCTCCTTTGGCGACCATTTTAACATGAGCTGGAGCCACTTTTCCAGCCTCTCCGACAACAGACTGTCAACAGACAGAGTTGGAGATGAAAGCACATTGTTATGTTTTATAAAAATAAACACAACGATTTTGAAACATTAAACCAGACGGACCTTTTTATGTTTTAAGTCAACAAAACTATTTCCATTTGCTTTGAAATTTGTTTAAGAAATTTCAACAAATCAGAACTTTTCATACACTAAGATTAGTATTCTTTAATTTGACCAGGGTTATATATATCTTTTTATAGGTCTATGTTTGAATATTGTTCTTTTATTCTATGAACTATTGATGTCATTGAAATTCCAAGCAAAAATGTTGTATTTATTTACAGAAAATGAGAAATGGTCAAAATAATAAAAAAGATGCAGTGGGTTCAGACCTTAAATAATGCAAAGAAAACAAGTTCATATTAATCTGAAAACACCAATACTAACGCTTTAACTCAGAAATCAATATTTGATGGAACAACCTTGAGTTTATCAATGGGTTCAGTGAAGTGGGCTCTTATTTTTTTAATGTATAAATATGTGTATATTTATAAAGTGTATGTAACTATCTAGTAGAGAGTATTTTCTATCTGAGTTTTGTGTTTGTTGTGTATGAAATCACCTGTTGAGGTTGTTGGGCTGGGGCAGGTTTTTGGAGAAGCGGATGTCCCCAGAGAGATTCTCGTAAACTACAATGTCGTTGTCGTTCTTCAGCCTGACTTTGTTGTGCCTAAAAAGACACAGATGGGTTAGAGCCTCATGTTGACTTTGTCCTGTGTGTGTCTTTGGGAGGGTGGGACAATTATTGGAGTGAAATTCCACTCTGCAAAGAACAGACCATGACTTCCCGCCAAGGCTAGGGAGTATTTTTCCAACACGTCCCCCATGAGCTACACGTCATTCAGCACACTGGTGAAATAACAAGGGCCACTGATGCTGGCACAACCCACATATCCTGCAATTCATTGGCAACTCCTGTTTTCTTATTTCAGTCCAAACATCATGCCATGTAATTTCATTTATCTTAAATAAAGCCAACAATTACCTAGTTTCAGAAAATATTACTGCTAAAATGTTTTAAGTTTTACTGCTGATAGAACATGGGATAAGGTAGAAGAAAGGTAGAAGTTTTCATCACTGTTCTGTTTTGACCACCACAGTGAAAATTATCCACAATGAGTCACTGCAGATTGCATGATTTTATCTGTAATAAAATAGATGTACTTTATTGATGCCAGCTAGGGATTTTTCATTGTTGCAACAATAGACATGCAGAAAGTTTTCTTTATGTACAAAAGAAGATTAAGACAAATTCTTTCTTTCTACCTTTTATGTGACCTCTGACCTTTCTAACTCAGTTAAGGAAAAACATGTTTCAAGTCTTCGGAAAGAAAAGCAAACAGTTTTATAGTATAGAGTTCAGCCCATGTTGACAAAAGCCACATTTGGCATAAAAACCACCAACAGTACAACAATGTGGAAAATGGTGGTGGCCGAATCCTGTCTTGTGTCTGATTTGAGTTTTTTTTTTTTTCATCTTATTTTTTATTCAATTCACTCAATAAATATGAATAGTTAATACAACAGATAAATCCTGAATGAATAGAAGTAAAAGGAAGTATAAACTTATATTTGCCCCAATCACATTAAGCTGTTCAACCCAGAATATTTTTATAGACATAATTAAAATTCACAAACACGCACAACAAAACATCAGCTTATTCAACGTCATATTTCTTCATCATAATGATTTTCTATTTTTTTTTAAATGCGGAGAAATTTAGACTGTTTTGTCTCATTACTGATATTCTTCCATAAACAAACACTTTTAATCTAAATGTATGTTTCCTCTAAATCTAAAATCTCAGTTCCTTTTAAGTTGTATATGTTTAGTCTTCTTTTTACAAATCTATTTTGAATATTGTTTGTTTAAAAAAATTAAGTTTAAATCAATGCAACTGTATAAATGTTGGGTTTTTGTGATGTTTGTGTCTACTTCCACTTGTGAGTCACGAGTGACTTTATTTACAGTAATCAGACAGAAAATTGGTAAAAAATCAAATGAATCAAACAAAATGGCTGAATTGAGGACTAATAGCCTCTGTGATTTAAACAAAATATCAAAACAAAATAAATTTTTTGTATTTAAATAAGGTTATATAATGGTCAGAGGTGGCAGATGTTGCTTTGAAGTGTAAGAAAAACATTTTGGGATTCTTTTTACTAAGAATATTGGCCAATAAAAACTCTTCAATGCCCTAACAAGAAGCCAATTTGTATTTAAATCATCACATCACCTACTTTTTCCACATATAAGAGATTTAAAATGTGACTCTACCAGGGAACAGGTTGCCAGGTTGGTAAGAATGGCCGAAACCCGGTGATGCACTCGAACACCAGCGTGCCAAAGCTCCAGTAGTCCACAGAGACCGTGTACTTCTGCCTCTCAATAAGCTCTGGAGCCTGAGATACAAACAAGAAAGAGCAGACTTAGAGCCCAGAACGAAAAGATGACATCAAAAATGGTAAAAGACGAAATACTAAAACAATCACCAAGTACTGCAGTGTTCCCACAAACGACGTGCAGAGGCTGCTCTGGTCCAACTCCTTAGCATAGCCGAGATCTATAATTTTATGGATGAGCTGGAATAATAAAATATAAAGATAAAACCATCTAATTTTGTCTATGTAAATGAAATACGGCAACTGAAAGGGAGGCATATTATGCAACCAGCCTGGATGTTTACATTTCCAGTGAACAGAAGAAAAAACACCACCCTGAGTTTTACTCTCAGGTAAACCTAAAACCTCAGCCAAAACCTGGAAATTCCCAGTTATCTTGGGTGCTGCTTGTGCAAAGGCGGTTTCTCCTCTGCAACAGGAAACCATCAACACATAAATGTAGCAGTTGACCAACATTTTTTAATTGATGCAGCTCAAATAAAGTAAACTCTGACAAGACAGCTTCCAATTCTGTGATGCAGCTACAGCGAAGCTCATTCTGCCTCGTTTTCCGTCAAATTCTTATATTTCCTATTGTGCTGCATTTATATTCTCATTCCTTGCTTATTTTTTGCTTAATTTAGGGTTTGGCTACTCACATTTAGTGTGTACCTTTGTATTTAATCTGTGTTTTTAGTACTCTGTTCACTGTGTGCTACTATTTTCTGTAAGCTACTGGTAACTTCAATTTCCTGAGGGAGTCTTCCCAAGGGATCAATAAAGTACAAGTCTAAGTCTAGTCTAGTCTTTTAGGCACCAGGGAACAGAAAAATGTACAGATTTTTGGTTTAATCTGATCCACTGACGTTTATCCGGTGCCTCTGTTATCCATTCAGCACTGATAACCACATTAACTGTTCTGCATGTCTAAATATTTCTAACAGCACCGTCTCTGGAGTCGTCTTGGTTGTCCAACTCAGACGGTAAAAATGTAAAAAGACCGAGAGCAAGCTTAGCTTTGTACATTCACTTTTGTGCCAAATCAGATTAAATCAGTGATTCTTAATGTGGAAAAGAAAGATGCCTCCGTGGGGCAAGTGGGTGATAGAGAGGAGTAATTATTTATCTGTTTAATTGTTTTTGTTCACATCTAGTTTTTTGAAATCGGAGAAATGTAAAATATTTTTATCTTGCTACATGGACTCTCATATTCACAAATAATAACATGAATTGGTACTTGGTATCACTGTATGATGTTATTTATTTATTTTTATCAATTTTATATTTAAATAGTTTTTAACTGCATGAAAAAGACAACAAAAAATAAAACAAGAGGTATTTTTCTTTGCTGAAAAATACACACATTGACCTATTTGTATATATGATCAATAAGATTTTTTTGTTTTGTTTTTTCTTTTTCCTGGTTGTCAAATACATCAAAATGAGAATTACAAATTTTTCTAAAAGTTAAAAAAGGCATGTTGAATTACAGAACACCATGAAGGCCTTAAAGCAGAAAAAATACTGAAAAACCCACAAAACATTTTTCTTTTGAACTATTTAGTTTGACAGAATGACTCAAATACAAGCTGACAGAACAACAAAGTTATTTGTTTAAACTAAATTTATTATTATTTTTTTTACTTTAAAGTTCATATTGACCAATCTTTCTAACCTTGTTAGATTCTCATCTTCCCATTAGTAAACCTCTGACTTAGAAGTTGGAAAAATCACTGGACAAAACTAGACAATGAAGTATAAGGTTTAAAAATGACCAGTTATTAAAGTTATTTTCTTCAATGGTCAAACAGAAAACACAAAATAAAAGGATGAGTAAATCCGTTTGGATCAGTTCTTTGTTTTCCCTCGTTTGCCTGCGAGGGCTGCACAGTTCCTCAAACGGTAACATGCTTCGTTAATTACGAATCAGTGCTAGCAAAACGTTTGCATGTTGTTTCAAAGCCACAATAATGAATAATAATCTCAAAAGAGACATGTCCCTGCAGAAAACAGCAGTGAATCTCTCTGAGGTACTCCACCCCATTAAAAAAGCTGCAAAAAACAGATGGTAAGACAAGTATTAAACAGATTTTTGTTTTAGTGAGAAAGTTATGCAATGTTCTAAAAAGCTTTGCATGTTTCTGTATTTTGGTTTTGTAGGAAATAAAAAAATTGAATAAACCAATTAAAATAGTCATTCCTTATAGATTCTTTCAAATGGTTTAAAAGCAAACCAAGTGGGATTTTTATGGTAAACATTTCCCTGCTTTCTATTATTTCATATTTGCTGGATGTCTAAAATGTAACAAGACAGGAATATGATTCTCTAAATAATGTAAAGACAAACTCTGACATTACCTGTAGAGACTTTTATTTTTCTTTTGTGCATGTCAGAGAAAACAGTCATGCTAAACTATAAACTTGAGTAGATTGAGTTTTTTGGCTTCTGTTGTTTTTTATGAAGTCGTAAGATTGTGCATAAACATGAATATAAATTCTTTAATGAGTCTGACCTCAGTTGCATAATGTTTTAGGCTGGATCATGACATGCAATGATTTGTTGCACAATAGGCAAAGTGAAGTGCAAACCCCTCACCACTGAGTTTTCCATATTACATATGAAGTGGAAGGATTAAACATGTTGAGAAGATTTATGTTCATAACCCTCTTTGTTGTGGTTTGGGAGTCTTTCTTTAAACTCACCCTCTTCTCCCCCTGCTGCAGCACAATGTTCTCTGGTTTCAGGTCTCTGTGGATGATCCTCTTGCTGTGGAGGTAGGTTAGAGCTGAAGCTAAGGAACAGAAAAAGAGGAACAATTTGCAGAAATGTGACTCAGAACTACAGCAGACCAGTAAATTCATAAATTTATTGCGCAAGCTACTTAAAATATGGCTAAAAGAATATAGAGGCGGCTCAAAAATCACTGACAATGATTGTGCTTAATTTTAAACAAGTTAGATGTTTATTGTCCAACAGAGAGGATTTACAAGTTTAGCTTTTCCCTTGATTTATGTTGCTTTAATTCACTCTTGATTCCTTCCAAACACATTTATTCGACTTCAGAAGAAATTTCTCTTTGGAAATGTCTGGTTGTCGCAACCAAAAACAATTACTTCTGAGCATTTTGCATTACTTAAAATGTAGAGTATCAATAATTCTAAAGTTTCAAATGGAAATTTGAAACATTTTGATTTATTGTAAACTTTCAGATCTAGAAATGGACATAAAATGCAACAAATTTAACTTATCACCATTGTGACGCACAAGCATGTTTCTAATGTTTTGGTTTTAAATTGTTTCACTGCATCAATTGAGGAACACTTTAGGAACACATTTGGCTCTATATTGTAACTAAAAGTTTATAAATTCAATGCAGCTTAAACAAAGTGAAGTTATTCCTGCTAGCATGCAGCAGGTGACTTAATTACGTTGCATCGTCATAGTAACTTTACACAAGCCTGACCATAATACCATCATTTTGTTTCATATGTGGAACCAAATTCCCACTCACTGTTCCTGTTTATGTACAAGCTAGCACTGCAGCACAGCTAGCTGCTGCAAGAAGTTAGAAAATGTAATTGTTTAAAACTCCCTTAAATACTGCGTCAAAAGCTGTGGGATTATCTATTATAAAATTATAAGATTGATTAATCGCATGATAAATTAAAATGAACTCCATAATTTTCACTTACATAATTATTAGTTTTTTTTCCTTTCTGCCAAAACCGCAATGACAGAAGTTTTAAGTCTGGCGTTTTGGTCTCAACTAGCTCCTTTTTTTAAAAATAATTTTGTTTACAAACTTCTTTTATTCTTTTATTTGTTGTTTCGGTTGTTTTGTTTGTTTTAAATATTGAAAATGTCTTGCAGTTCCACCATTAAATATTTAAATTTTATTAATCTTTGAGAATGTATTCTACATTATTATGCTGTTATTATTATATTACTTGAAAATGGTCTCAAAACAACAATATTATAATATAAATTATGGGACAATTTATCATCCAGCAAAATCTGTTATTGTGACAAGCCAAAGAGCAAAAACAACAATAAAAATGCTCCATGTTTGTGTTTCCAAAAGCAGAATAAATCTCATCTTGTGCTTTAATTGGTCTCTCTTCAGACAACATGTACTAAATGCAGACCAGAATCATTAATAAAACCGTGAAACATCTTTTCATCTCAATGTAGAGTGAAAGCTAAATCAACAAACATCCCCATCAGAATATAAATCTGACTGATGAGATTAAAATATTGTTGAATTTAATTAAATAATGCACCTTTGCTGGGAGTGAGTCATGCCAGCCCCTAGTGGTCACATGAGGCATTACACCACTCACTTTGGCTTCAGATTTACTATGTGTGACAAACACTTTCATTGCTTACAATAAACGAGAAGCTAAGCTATGGGAAGTCAACAAAAACAAGCTTTTATTGACTAGTGAGAATCATTTATACATGCTGCCTCTAATCTTTTAGTAGTTCAGTATATCAAGTTTAAACTCACATCACATCAGTTTAAACTGACGTCTGCGTCCTCAGATGTGTGTGGTTTAAATTCCCAGAGTTCACTCATGAGGTTTGGATCAGTCATTATCAGGAAACGTCCACTTTCCGCAGCAGCAAAGGAAGTTTCTGTGTTCCTCTACGTCTATTCCCCTCTAAATATGTGCAAATATGTTGCGACCCATACTCTATACTGCTTTTTCTCATTTGTTTATGTAGTCAAAGGAACGCAGTTTGTGTGTCGATGTTAGCGTCAGTACACAAAGTTTGCGATGTAGCATGTGACTGTCCGATGTGTTGACGTAAACTCCGGTATGAGTTGGAGCTATCGCCGTGGTGACTAAGCGGCGAGAGGTTTCGGGTCAAGGATGACATCATGATGTTTCTCACTGGGAACTTTTACTCCCAACCTCAGGAAATAAACCCCTGTGCCAGCTCACGCCGTCACTTAATTAAGCCATCATTGTGACACAAACCTGAACTGCAACATTAGAAGAATCAAGTCGGGGCTGAAAACTCACAAATGTCCCGCAAGAGAATCAGAATGGATCCCTCCCTCATTCCACAGCAGTTCTCCAGGACGTTCAGATACTGCAGAGAGACAAACAGGCATTCGTAATCTGAGTAACACATATGATGGGAAGAAGAAAAATGCATTCGGGTTCATTAATCTTCTTTTTTACTGTTATTTTTGGCTTTCCTACTTACTGGCTCTTCTAAAAACTAGTTTTTTACGAGGCTTTTAAACAGGCAGCAAAAGTTTAAATTAAAACTTTAAAAGTTACAAGCAAAGAGTCACTGCAAAAACTCAAAGTATTACCAAGTATTGTCTAACTCATAGTAAGTTCAAGAAGAGTATGTAATGTTTTTTTTGCTTGTAGTCTCCACTAATCACTCCATCTGTCTCCAATAAGTAATGCGTTTTTCAGTTACCTATAATGTTTTAAAATTCTGCTTTATAGTGTAACATTTTGCGGTTTTTGCAGACCCTCAGACTATCCTCATGGGGATGTTTTGAAAAGAAAAACCACATTTGTTTCCCAGAATGAAGACATTCTGCTGGTCAGAAAAGGAAACAGCACAGAGAAGTTAAATAAAACAGGAATGTTTATTTTTAGCGCCTTCATTTCTGTTTTTAGTTTCAGAAAACATAAAGAGATGCACACCCAAAGTCTAGGAAAAACTAATTCAGTAAGAGTTGTTGTTAATCTCTCATCTCAAAGTGATTCAGATGTTAAGCATTGAATGAATCTGGGCTCAAACGAACGGCATGTCCAGCCCTGGGTCTGGGTTTGCGTACCTTTCTCAGATCTCCTCCCTGACAGTACTCCATGGCGAGCAGCGGCAGGTCGTTGGTGGCCACCAGTTTCTGCATCCCCTGAGGAACTTCCCGCGCCGCGACCACGTTCACGTGATCCAACCTGGTGAAGACAGGGCAACCGTGTCGTGTGAAAAGATTGAGATTTTTGTTTAAACCTTAAATTTATGTTTCTTGGCTCCAAACTAATGAAGCATTAATGTGTATTTGTTAGTCTGGTTACATATCAGGAAATTTGCCGTTACCTTTTTTTTAATATGTTGGAGGGACAAAATAATATCCAGATATGACTGAAATCTGGACCCACAAATCTGGAACAAACTTGCAAAACAGGTGAAATATTGAGTTTGTTTAAATCTAATCTAAAGATTTTCTGTTTAGAGTTGCCTTTAAACCATAATAAATGTATGACATGTATCAATAATTTTGGTGACACCACTCATCAAAATGTAACAATCGTTACTGGTTTTCTCAATTATTGACTGTGTGGTGTTTTTTTTTATGGCTGTGTGGTTTGTGTTTTTATGATTTAAAGCACTTTGAACTGCCTTGTTGCTGAAATGTGCTATACAAATAAACGTGATCGATTGAAAAATTTATTGTGGAAGTACATCACGACATCAGCATTTTATATCAGTTAATATAGATAGTGTTAGTTATTTATTTTAAACATCGAAAGTACTGCCAAACTGGTTGACATGACCTTTTCCTGTTTTATTCACGGTTTTCACTCCACATTGTTGTTGGTTATTTTGTCAGTTATGATTTCTGAAACCGCTGCTGTGTGCCAGGAGTTGTTGCTAGGTAACCTAAGAATGAGTGAGTTGCTAGGTAACCACAGAGTGAGTGAGTTGGTGCCACCAACGTAGCTTAGCTAGCTGTGAGAGACAGAAGAGCTAAAGGAATTGTTTTTTTTCCTGTAGACTTTTAGACTTTTTTCTAAATATCTTAAATTTTCCACGCTTGGTAAATATTGCGCTAGTTACGGCAGAATTTACTGCATTGTGCATCCCAAATGGCTGGTTGTTAAAATCTTTTCCCCAGGAGCATGCAGACTGCTTCCCCACATCAATTAACACATAGTCTTCCTCTGTCATGAAGAATCAACAATGTGTTGGGTGTGTTTTCCATATTCTAGCATTAAAAGACAAATATTGTGACATTTTGCAGCACAGCCTTTGGTAATTTTATTTATTTTTCTTTGACAAAACAAACATAGAAAAGGCACGCAAAGAACTGCAATCCAAAACAGTTTTACGTGCAGAATTACATAATCTGTAGCTCTCACCACTTATCCCAGATGTCAGAATCACGTCCGCAATGGCAAAATAAAAACAGAAAAACTGTTTGCTACAAAAAGCAAAACATATCCATCAACAAGAAAATGAGAAGAGACACGGTGCAGGATGAGATTTACAATGGGATGAGGGAAATTTAGCAAAAAAATACTAAATTAACACTTAGATTATGACAAAAAAAATCTCAAAACTGCATCTGAAAAGATTTAGGTGAAGGGCACCAATAAATGCATCAGTATATCATCCATGAATTCAAGCTTAAACTGCTGCTGTGCTAGTTACTCAATTGGTTGTTGCTAGGCAACCAAAGAGTGAGTGAGTTAGTTGATGCCACCAACCTTACTCAGCTACCTAACGAGAGATTGAGGAGCTAAAATAGTTTTTTTTCTGTAGACGTTTAGGGTTTTTTCTGATGTTGATGATGGCTTCATCATTCTGTGATTTCCTGTAAGATGGGTTGACAGAAAAGTCGGGATAGAGAGAAAACGTTCATAAAAAGTTTCGATCAATTCTGGGTAAGGTAAGGTAATCTTATTTATATAGCACATTTTCGGCAACAAGGCAGTTCAAAGTGCTTCACGTGAATTAGAAAGAAATACAAACAAAACTAAATTAAAAGAAAGACAAAAAGGTAAAGGTGCCTATTGGTTCCCCATGTTTAATAAGAATAAGTAGTCCATATAAACTAGTGTTCTTTATCAGAAGAACTTTGTTCTAACAAGAACCAACATTCTTGTTCTGATAAAACAAAAATGTTGGTTCTCCTTGTTTGATTCTGTTAGTGAGTTGCTAAATGTTGGTTCCAGTTGTTCTGGGTTGAGTTCTAGATTTGTACAATATAAAACTACATAGATAAATACAAAACCAAAAGAATTGATTCTTGTTCTGAGTTGCTAAGTAAACGAACAGGAGTTTCTCTAGGACTCTGATATTAAAAGTATAACGCTAAATGTTAGTCTAAAGTAATAAGTACTCCACAATTTATAAAAGTAATACACTAAAAAGTATAAAGCTAAATGTTGGTTGGTTCGCCATGTTTGATTATAAAACAAAATGTTTCCAGTTGTTCTGGGTTGAGTTTTACATTTGTACAGTGTAAAGCTAAATGTTGGTTCTCCATGTTTGGTAAGATTAGCGAGTATAAAACTAAATGTTGGTTCTCCATGTTTGATTCCACATGACACAATGACAATGATTCTGTGACACGATGTGTTGACCTCATGCTGGGATCTCTAGAGAAACACATAAGTGGCTACAGGAAAACTCTGAATCACACGAATCTGACACACTCAAATGTACAACAGGACTCTTCAATCCAGTGAGGTGGAGTTTAAATGTTTATGCCAAGAAAAACAGAGAGACTCTTCCAAAGTAAACCTGTTTTAATCTTGTTGGATTATTTCAAATAAAACTCAGTGACACAAAGAACCTGAGTGCTCTGAAATCTTACTATAACACAGGAAGTTAATGTTTTGGATGGGTTTTTTTTCTGTTTCTGATAACAGAAAGAAAAGGTTTCTTATCTGAAAAGATAAGAAACCCATCAAACTATCAAAGTTTGGATTTGTGTGGGTCAATTTAAGAATAAAAAAAACAGTGAGAAACTGCTGAATTAACTTTTTTTTTATTGTTTGCTCAAATCTTTCAGCAAACTGAGAAATGGTGCAATTCAAGCTTCATAAACACCTTATGGCTACCAAACAAAGCGAGATGTTTTTCAGTGGAAACACAAATCTGTGTTAAGAAGCTGCTATAATATAATAGCTAATGTTGCCATGTCCCCTGCCCTGTGGTTTTTCCATGAATGGAGCGTGGGAGGATGGGCCACTGTGGTTCTAACCATGTCTGTCCAAAAACAACACACTTGTTAAAGTGAGAATGAAGAAAAATGAGTTTGCACCATCACATATAACAAAACACACGCACACTTTGCAACTGACAAACATCCCATCCCACACGAGCTGGCACCGAACCGGAGGGACCGACACCTAAACGGAAACTGTTCACAGGCGTATTGGGTTTAAAACGCAACGCAAAGCGAGGAGGAGGAATACTGTGGTGATAGAAATAACCAAAGTCACTAAAATAACCCAAACAGCCAACCTCATTAATTGTTAAATGGGTGATTTTTTTCTAAATAGGGAAAAAAAAAAATTGTCTTGTTTTTCAGAGGAAACCTGAGTAGGAGATGGAGACATAAAAACGGAAAACCCAGAAACACCAAAGACGTCAGGGAACAAACCAAGCTGGGTCACAAAACGGCAAATTAAACAGGGATCATGTTCCAGAGGTTAGTCTGAAAGCATCAACAGGCTTTGTTTTTAAAAAAAAGAAGAAATTAAAAAAGAAAATGATTATTTAATCAAACATTTAGATGAATAAAGGTTTAACAAAAACATGTAAGAAATAAATATTTGGAAAAAATCCATACATAAAAAATAAAACAGGGTAAGAAACTTAAACAAAACTTTCCTTTTGCAGTCAAATTTTCATTAAATTTCAATAATGTTTCTATGCATTTCTTTCTTAATGAAAGTTTTTTTATTTATTTTTTGTTTTATTACATATTTTAACATTTTTATTACTTTGTCAAGTCAATTATTTAGCTTTCCTAATTTTTCCAATTTTTTAAAATTTATTTTCCCCATTATTTTGTTATCATCTGTTTGATTTTAGTTTACTTTCAGTCACAATCATTCATCGTTTTGCACACAATTTGAGATGTTTACTTGAACTTGATTTCATAGAAGAGTATTAAACAAATTTTTAATAATTTCACAATCTAGTGGAAGTAAATTTAATCATAGTTATTTAGTTATGATCAAATTTTATAATTTATTACACTTCTTTAAAGCAACAAACTATTATTAAGTGAAGCAGGATATAGTTTTCAGAAAACAAAATAAATTATTTCCATGTGATATTTGAGGATTTTTATGTCTTTTTTTCTTTTTAAATAATGAAAATACTTACTATTGTATTTGAAGCCACACATTTGCGCATGGAAAAGCGTAACATTAAAGTTAAATGCATTCTGGATGCAAGTTAAAAATATATTTTTTTGGTTTTTGATGTTGTGCAAACTATTAGCTGATAAATTTAGATTTCTCTCCATTTTATGCATTCAAACGCTAAAGGAGTTTAATAAGACATAAAAGCAGAGCAGCATTGAAGTGGTTCTACTTTAATAACAGTAAAAAAAAAAAAAGAAACGTCTCTGTTAATGTTAATGCATGTGACAGTAAAGCGTACCTCCTCATGATCTGGATCTCCAGACACCAGCGCTCTTTGTTTCTTTCGCTCAGCTCTTGCCGGCACTGCTTTAAGGCGATCTGCTCCTCTGTGTCCTGAAAGCAAAAACACAGACCCGGGTTTCCATAAGAGGACTAACTATACATTTATTACTTCCACATTTGCCAGTACTCTTCACTAATCTTTCCCCAAACCCGCCAATAGGAGCTGATAGTATTGGTTCTGCTTTCTACTGCTTTGGCATTAATTCAAGGACAAGAACGAAGCCTCAGGTCCTTGATCTCATAATATCAAGTGGCCACTTTTATTTGCCCTTAAAATGAAACATTATTCCCTCAGGCAATTAACGCTGCCAGTGCAGTTCCAGTTCAGTCATTTAATAAAAGGCTTGTATGTCCCCAAACTTATTAAAACTTTGCAACATAGATACAAATAGTGCATGACCAAACTGTAATAATGCTCTAACGGCACTAAAATAATTAATCCTCTTCCACATTTCTGCATTATAAAGTCTCTGGATTCAATCTGCCTTTTGTTTGTTTAGTTTTTTTAAGTGTAACAATACTTTTATTAAGATGATTGTTTCCAGTTATTTATTCATAACTGGAAAATAAGATGATTTCATTTCCAGCAGCGGATGAAAAACCTGCTAAATTTCACTTTTTTAGTTAATTTTAACTGATGGTTATTAAAAAGTGGACATGTCTAATATTGCACCAGAAGTCAGTAAGAAGCCATGCTATCCAAACATACAAAGAAAGACAAAACGGTTACAAACAAACTCAAAGAAACCAAAACAAATTAGTCCAGTTAAATGTAATATGGTGGACTGGAAAAGGGAGTAAGTACTGCGCACAGGAAGAAAAGGATATAAAAAGACATAGAAAAACAAGAAAGCATTCCTTCTGCTTTGTGCAAAACAATATAAAAGATTTTCTCATTACCAATGTATTGCTCAGACTGCTATGATAGGTGCAGCTGAATTTCTAACTTCTTAATTTTCCAGTGAACACAGTTAAAGTCATGATCCGGAACGACCAAGAACACAGTTTGACCATTAAACAGCTACGGCCAGGTGCAGCTCATAAGAGTTAGGAGTGAAAAGATAATTAAAGAGTTTTTCATTAGTCAACGAAGATTCATAAGGAGGTTCAGAAACTTGTAAATAGCATGTTTTTCACCATGAAAACCTTAAAGGGGCGATATTATGTGTTTTCCAGCCACAGAGGATCATATTATAGCACAATCATGTAATTATGTCACCTTCAGCTGTCATAAAAATGCAATATATGTCAAACATGACCTAAAATAAATTTGATGCCTTGAAATCGGGTCCGTCTCTTTAAGAAGCTCCAGCTCTTTCCACAATCCTCGATCAAGTGTTTACAAACATTTGTCGGAGATGTGTAGTTCATATAAATATCTCAGCAGAGGTGCAGATCTACCAGTGGTTGCTAATTGCTGCTGCTAGTCTGAAGGAGCTGAGTGGAGGAGTCATGGATGAACCAGGAAATAGATTTCCTTCATATCGTCAGCGCACATAACTGTAGGTCACATGGACAGTATAACTATAAAAATGAGAGTTCATCTATTAAACTGACTGAAGATGAAGATGAGATGACACTTTATTTTTTAAAGCGTATTTATGAGACTACTGCTTTTTAGTTTTATTATTACATTGAGAGCAATTTCAGATTTTTGTGTAATTTTTGTGCAGTTTGACTTCAAATGTGAGCTTTAAGCTATAGAAGAGTATTTATTAGGGATGCACCAATATGAAAATGATCAATATCTGATATTAATTTGTTGCATCTCTATAGTGTCGCATGATTCAACAAATACCACAGGACCGACCCGCTGCTGCTCCAAAAACAAACAGCAGCAAGATGGAAACAAACATTAGATGTTCATTACAGAAAAATAACAATAAGCTAATATTGGTAGTTTATTATTGTTATCTTACTATCGTATCATATTATATAATACGATTCCTCTGAATTTTATTTCTCTCTCTCTTTTTTTTTTGTTTTTTGCATTTTATTTGTTTTATAACACAGATTAAGAAGAATTTATAGGTCTACTTTGTCAAAGAGTTGGTAATTATTCTGTCATTTGGGGACCAATAAAGTATATTCTATTCTATTCTTACCTGTAGATTTTCTTGTCTTATGAGTTAGTTTGTAACCATTTTGTCTATTTGTTGGCTCATAAATGTATGGTAACCTGGTTGTAATTACAAATTTTTGATCATTATTGAGTCACTAACTAGTACATTTAATTAAATTGTGATAAGGGGTATTATTAAATAAATGTTCACTTCTTCCCACTCCTTTCCAAACAGAGACATAGTGGTAAGGTAATTATTTTATGTATGCACATGCTTTTTTTCTTGTTTTTAAAAACCTGTTTTAAATAAACAGAAATCAAAAAGAGGGTCCCACCAGAAACAAGCAAGGTGTGACCATTAAAATGACTGTATTTCCAAAATAATGACCCATCCAGCTCCATCCTACTACCTGTTTCTCATCAAGGAAGTGGTGCCGCTCCTCTTCCCACCATCCTGTTTCTCTAATGAAATCCCAGACCAATCTGTGATCAGATTTCTAATTTTAACCCACAGTGTTGTCATCAATACAGGAAACTTTCAATGCAGGATGCTTAGTCATGGCAGCAGCGGTGCCAGCAGGAAAACATCTAACATCCTCCTGAAGTCCAAGACGCAGCGCCGCAAACGACCAGTTTGATCAAAAGTGATTACGCTGGGTTACATAAAAATATTTTTTTTAAGTTTGTTTTTTCAACTGAATTATAACTAGTTTGCACCAATGAATCCAAAAATGAGATTCATTTTTCTCAATCAGCTCAGGTTTTTAGTCTAATTTGATTCAGAGAAATCTGATCCAGCGCCAAAATTCATGACATTTTTGTGACATTATCAGTTAATTTCCATTAATATTTCTCATACAAAAAAGGCTTTAGGAGAGAAAAAGTGTTTTCTAACAGAGTGTATTAATTAAATGTTACAAACTTGGATTTCTGGAAACTGAATAATAATCACTGATAAGGGTAAAATGATCGTTGTGCTAATTTCTCCTCTTTTCTGTCCTGACAGAGTCTCTCTCCTCCTGCTTGATCGAGATTCTCAGGAAACCGATCCAAGCGTGAGAACAAGTCATGCATTTTGATGCTCATGTTGCATCCATAGTTCAGGAAGTCGGCCGGATTGAGCAAAACCAACGTGATCTTTGGATTCAGCACATCAAAAATGACCCTAGAACATGTGAAAAACCCCAGACAAATTTTAGGCTGTTGACCAGAGTTATAAAATAAACAGCATTCTAAATACAAATACCTTCTGCATGCCAGATTCACAAAATAACTGTAATCTGACAAAATATGTCGCAGGAACTGTTTGGGAATCTCCCATAAGCTTTCAGATTGACTCAGGATGCTGCTGCCGGGCTGCTTGGCCACCGAGAACGTGACGGTGACGGTGAGTAATGCGGCTAAATGTCTGCAACAAAAGGAGGGAGTGTTCACCTTCCCATACTCCCCTCTTACTGGTATAACAACTCAATAATCTCATCTTGCTATGACTTATCATGACAACAGAAACCATTTCAGCTGCAACAAGTGCAGCAATGCATCTGTTTCCTGGACTGAGCTCATTCCTTCTTTCTATTCAAAGCACGTAAAAACCCAAACGCTTTTGCTGAACATTTTGACTTTCGTCCTCTGAGTCAAAGATTTAGTCAAAGTAAAATACATCAGACAAGTCTCGCGTAATTTCAGATTAAGTTTTGCTTAAACACGAGTTACTCTCTCCAAGATACAAATGCTGGAAGGCTAAAAACAAGAAACATGGAAATGTAAAAGCTGCATTAAACGGCCATGTTTTACATAGGATGAACAGTGTTTTCTACAGGCTGAGATTACTAAAAAAAAGTTTATTTACATGGTACAAGATTTACAAAATGTTAAAAAAAAATGGAGAAAAAATTTTTAAATTATTATTTTAATAATAAAATAATTATAAAATATGGGTAGTGTTGTGAATCTTGGTCTGATATTTGCTGCTGAACGTTTCCACACATCAGGGCAATTGAAGGATTATTCTTTTCTATTATGTTCTATGATAAATTATCACAGTAATTATATTCAGAATAATTAAGATTAAGTAATTCACACTAAAAGATTTTCCTGGACCTTCACAAAGCTTGAAAACTACTAATGAGCAGTGGAGGTTTCCATTTATCATATTGTTTATCATTTATCATAAAAAATCTATTTTTATGATAAAAATTTTTTATTATCGTCGTTATAAATGTCACTGATTGAATGGCAAATAAAAAACATGACTGGAAATGTTACTTCTGCTATTTTCTCCACTGTTTGTTGCTCGAGAGCATCAATATATTTCAGTAAATTTGAAAATAAGATTAAATGCAGTGATATAACTTACACTATTAATTTTGGTTTTTCAAGAACAATATTTGTGTTTGTGGGGATACAAAAGCACAATCATACAGTTACCTGAAGAATGAGTAATAAATTGTTTTTCTTATCAAAATCTTTCTCGATATCAAAATAACGCAATAACATGCAAAGTTGATATCGCCCACCTGTAATAAGCAGGTGTGAACTGATCTCAGCTTTCTGGCCGATCAACAATAGATTGACCTGGCAATTCTGATTTTGACCGGTGCCCCTGATTTTGTGTGAAAAGTGGCTAAAAACATAGCAACAAAGTGGATACGTTGGCAACTATTTGGACACTTCAACCACCAGAAAGAGGGGAAAAAAAACAGAAAGGGTATTTTAGTACAGGTTCTGATCTGCTTTACCTTATTTTGCCATCTTGTGACGTTTCCAAAGCCTCCGGTGCCGAGCCTTTCCTTCAGCTCCCACGGGCCGCAGGTCTGCGGCTGCTGCAGCGGGACCCGATTCATGGCCTCCCACCTGAACCCAGCACTGCAACAAACAAGAAAATGAACTGGTTACATTTCTGACTGAATCTGATGCTTCAACATTCATACGATTATACCTTGTAAATTAATTACTTTGCTTCATACAGGATATTAGAGAAAAAACACAATCTATACTAATATGACACAATAAGCTGACAACATTTGAATAAATCATTTAATAAGAGGCTTTTCAGAGTTAAGAGCCAAGCTGCTGCCTCACTGTAAAACATTTAGTTGTGTTTACTCTCTTCTACTATTTAAGTCAAATAAATGTAGCAAGTTTTAGATTTTGTGAGTTTGTGAAAGATAAACTTACAGCATTGAGTCGTGTTAACTTTTATATTAATTTTGTCAAACCTCCAAGAGTTGAATAAACGAGAAATTTTAAGTTAGCACATTAAAAAGGAGAACAAGACAGGAGAGGGAGTTATTTCCCAGAATTCTTAGTGGCATGTTTTTGTATCCTGACATGTTTTTATGAAGGCTAATGTTTATTTTAATATCCTGTTCACGCTAAATGTTTTTGAGCAGAATTCACTGTGATGTTTAATAAAATTCCCTGTCACATCACAAGTTTTGTTCATGGAATTTGAAACAAAAACTTAAATTATTCCAAAGTAACATAAGTATTTATTTTTGCTTGATCGTGTGAGTGAAAATAATGCACAACAGTGTGCTCTTTAACTAGATGAGGGCAGTTTTATTATGAAATAATTATAAAATTCACAATTCAAGTTTAATTAACGTAAAAATCAATGCTTAGACAACTTGTCTTTTGTTGTCAAATCAACTTCATGAACTTTAAAACTATTTTCTTGTTGACCTTAACTGCATTTCAAGGCAGCAGATGAACCTGTATTTTCAAGTTAAGCCACCTTCAAATGTTTCACAGTGCTCCGATGAAAGGAAAAAAGATTTCAAACTTCAAGAACAACCAGAAAACTACTGAGGCTGAAGCCGCCATGACCTGCTGGATCACCAGCGTCTCTGTCTGCAGATTTAAATGGGGAAGGAAGAAACCCAGGCTGCAGAAACCTTCCAGCTGGACTGAAATCTGCAGCTGTTCACATGGTCAGTCCAAGACAAAGATGGACCGGTTTGTTTGGAAGAGTCTCAGTAAGACGCCATGATGTCAAGTGTTATGGTTGGAGCATCGTGCAGCAGGTTTGATTCTGGCACAAAGTAGGTTGAAACAAACGAACAACTAGAACTACCTTCACCCTTTCAATGTCAGCTCAAATCAACAGCTTGGAAGAAATTACATGTTCAAACGACAGGCGCTGGATATTGACTTAGAATTTTTTTGCGATATATTGTGATAATAAAAACTGTGATTTAGAAAAACTATTGATTTAAATTTTTTTAGGCAACTGTATGGTTGTATCTGCATAGCACAGTGTTAACAGCGTCACAAACACAAATGCTGTTCTTGAAAAACATCCCTATTTAAAATAGACTTCTTCAGGACTCCACTGGCTTAAATTAGTGTGATTTATATCACTAAACTGCACACAGTAGCTGTATTCAACCATATTTTCAAATGTACTTATATTTTTTTTATCAGTAAACAGAAAGAACAAAATTTACAATAACACTGTCAGTTTTGTTTCTCAGTTGATATTATTAATTGAAATGTATTGAGACAACAAAAAATCAAAATTATTTACAATATTTTCCACAATAAATGATAAACGATGCGATAAATGCCCAACCCAAGTTCAAACAAATCATTGATTCCAAACAAAAAAGCTTGTTTTGGAATTAAAAAACAATGTGAATAAAAATGTTTGGACTATGCTACCTCAGTCAGCACCAGGAAATAAAACTATTTAAATTAACTGGACCAATTCTGCAAAGAAGACCATCCAACTTATTCACAGAGGTGCAGATAGGAGAAAATTGACTATAAAGTGAAACTCATGCATCAAATTCTTGTTTTTAGACATAATTGACATTGTGTGAGATATAATAATTAAATCCTGAAAAGATAAAATTTCTGATAAAACCAACAAGTTCAAAATGATTACAACAAAATTTAATTATTTGGACGACATGGCTGGAAAAACATATTGCGATGTAAGCGTTTCATTTCTGTCCATAGATAATTATTTATTTGTTTGTTTTAAATATCTGAAATACTACCAAAGTGGTGGCATAACTTTCTCTTTTCACTCCATGCAATTTTTTAAAGCTGTTTTGAGAAACTGTGGCAAAATCTTAAAGCACTGCTGCGCAAGTTACTCAATAGGTTGTTGCCAGGTAACCAAAGTCTGAGTGAGTTGCTAGGTAACCAAAGACTGAGTGGGTTAGTTGAGGCCACGCTCCAGCTGAGAGAGGTCTATTCTCTGCCTACATCCCCCAGAATGCTATGCAGGTCTGGACAATCTTTCAGTGAAAAACTGAATATTCTATCAGACGTATTATTTGTTGATATTGATTGCGTGTTTATTGCGATACATATCGTTATTGATTTATTGCCCAGTCCTCGCTGGAAGTAAGACTTAAGTTTCAGAGCCCTGACCTGAATGTGACAAAGAATATTTGGAGGGAGTTAAACTTTGGGAGGCTTTACAAGAAGTTTGTAGCCAAAAATAAAATGGTAAAAATGACCAAAAATATTTCTAAAGAATCACAAAAAAAGAGTTTGACAGTTGTGATGTCAATAAAGGCTTCTCAACTGAAGATGATGAATGTATTAATAATTTTCAATATGCGTTATTATCTAACAGGAGAGGCATGTCTCATTTCCCATAAGTAATTATTGGCTGAATGAAACTGACTGTACAGCCAGATCTGCCAGTGGTATGAATAGTTTTGGACTTGACTGAATTTAACTCGCAATGATCAAACTTCTGACTGAAACTTTGATGTTTGGGATCAAACCTGGAGTCATAACGTGACCTAATCAACGTTGTACCCCACGTGCTTCTAAGTTTTAGAGTTTAAACTAAATGTAAGTCATATAAAATCACGTCTCCTGTCGGTGTGCTAGCTGGTATTACAGTTACTGCAGCAGTTCTTTCGTTCACTTTGTTTCCGGCTCAGATCCGTCCTACCTTAAACTTCCTCTGCAGCGACTTTCTTGACTTTCTTTAAACTCTGCTGTCTGTTTGTGTGTTTAAGATTTTTTAACTTTCCCCCCCCCCTTGTAGTTATTTTGGCGACACAACAACTGTCCCAGCAGTTCTGTCTACTTCCTGGTTCTCACATTTCCTGTAAACCTGGTGAGACTTTGGCCCGGCCCACTCAGAGTTCACTGGTCACAGCTGAGCAGCTGGAGGTGAAGGTTTAGAAATAAAATAAAATAAAATAAAATAAAATAAAATAAAATAAAATAAAATTAAATTAAATTAAATTAAATT